>JAVYIG010002188.1:0-265002 GCA_035222895.1 Strongylocentrotus droebachiensis
CTTCCCTTCCTGTGCGAAGCGCGGAAGTTTTGCGTTTCATTTAATTATTAGAGAAAGCAGACGATTTGTTGAACCTTTTTTCGACTCATAATCCTTGTCTGAATTCAGTTTCCCCCTTCCCGCGAGAAGCGCAAAAAGTTTAGACGATTGATTTAACTATTATAGAAAGAAGACTATTCGTTGTACGTTCGCGACTCTTAAACCTAACTTGTCTGAAATCAGTTTCCCCCCTCCCACGCAAAGCGAGGAATTTTCGGCGTTTTATCGAAATATAGTGAAGGAAGACGATTCGTTGTATCGTTGTTGACTCTTAATCTTTGTTTGAATCTAGTTTCCCTGAAAATTTTAAACCTCTGATTTCTTTAGCTGATATTATAGGAAATTGAAACTTCGAGAAATACAAGTATTGTAGTTGTGGGTAGAATATGAATATGCCCATATGGGTAACACATGGGGAAAATCTGGGTTAACCTGAATTCAATTTATTCTTGTCTCATATACGGTTGTCTCATTTACTTCCTTTTCTATTTATATTATTTATGTATTATGAAAATGAGATAGCAAAATGTGTATATTGATGGTCATCTTGCGAGTAATAACCGTTGACTACTCTCATCGGGCTCTCATCATTAATTTTTTTCTTTTTCTTTTTTTTTTTGATGGTGAATTATTGGGGGGGATGATTGTACAGGCCATCCCCCCACCTGAAATATTGGGGGGGATATATCCCCCCCCCCCCCATCCCCTCCCCCCCCCCCCGGGATCGACACCCATGGCATGGGCCTAGGCCTCAAATTTTCTCATGTGGAATCATACATAGCCATCCCATTAATACATACTTCTCAAACCAGCCCTTCGCATCCCCTCCAGCTTGGTCTTGACCTCACTCATTTCAAATTTTGTTTTACTTGAAAAAACTAAATTTGAAATAAATAGCACTATTTAATATTTTAGTTGTCTTCAACGTTTAGTTTTTCAGCAAAATTTGAAGGTCATTTTTTTAATTTTTTTTTGCTTGTCGTTCCTTTTCATGTATTGGACCCCCCCCCCCCCCCTTCCCCCCTGCACATGAGCTTAAAATGTTATTCCTAAAAGAGAAACACTTCAGCAACGTGTTTAGTAGACATGTGGATTCATACATAGCCATCCCATGAAAACATACTTCTCAAACCAGCCCTTTGCATCCCCTTCAGCTTGACCTTGACCTCACCTATTTCAAAATTTTGTTTTACTTGAAAAAACTAAACAGATCAAGTTAGATCAAAAGTAAATATGTGTACCTTCTCTTGTGGTGGTCTGTTTTCTCCAGGACATTCTTGTTATAAGCACATACTCCAAGAAAGCAAGCATTTGGTATTGCATTAACTGCGACAAGTCTCTCTGTACATTTTCCTGTAAAAGAGAGGGGGGGGGAATTTAATTCTTAGAATAAAAGGAAATGAGCATGATCATTTAAACATTGATGAGCATTTGTAGAATTAACTGTTCTATTTTAATTTGGATTTTCTCTTTACCAAAAAAGCCCTCCTTCATTATCTAACATTGAAATTTATATTCTATTTCTTGATCCAGATCTAGTTGATCTACAGCCTCTAGATGATCTAGATCCATGTCTCGTAAACTGTTCATTCTATCAAATTGAAAAAACGCAAAATAGATATGGACCTAGATCTATATATGACAGAGAAAACTTAATCGTATTTACAGCAAACAAAAATTCAAAGATAGAGCCTAGAGTAGAGGCAAATAAGGCTAAGCCAACAAAGAGTTTAAGCAACACACAGGCACCACTATACGTACATGTACCCCTGTATACTATACGATGTAGTCTAGACTGAATATTTTTTTTTTTTTGGGGGGGGGGATCGTGTTTTAATTTGTTAGGTAGCTACAAGTCTCTGTACGACTACGAGTATCACATTCACAGGCAGGCACGGATCCCAGGGGGGATGAGCGGGCCTTGGCCCTCCCCCACCCCCCCCGCAAAAAAAAAAAAAAAAAAAAGAGAGAGAGAGAGAAAAAAGGAAAAGAAGGGAAAAGGAGAGAAAGAGAAAGAAAGAAGAGGAAGAAGAAAAGAAAAAGGGGAAAAGAAGGAGATCGGGGGGCCGAAAGGGCCTTGCCTCCCAGCTGTAACCTCTCCCCATCCCCCCATCAAAAAATAAAAGAGAAGGAAGGAAAGGGAAAGAAGAAAAAGTAAAGAGGGGATAAAGGGAAGGAACAAAGAGGAAGAAGAAATAAAGGGGGATATCAGTTGCAATTTTCCCGCCAAAAAGTTGTAGTTCGGGGGGGGGGGCAAAGGCCCTTGCCTTTATATGCTCATCTGACCGTAATTAAATGCCTATACCCCCGAGCTTCTAGGAGTTCCACCCCTTGACCCCCGCAGGTTCTTCGCCCTTAGACACAACGCCAATTTCACAACGCTCTACCTGATCGTAAATACCTCCCCCCCCCCCCCCACCTACTTAGAGAAACGTTTAGCGGGGCCTGCATGTAAGAGTGGGGTGGTGCAAATTTTTTTGTCTACCCCGTAGTACCCCCCCCCCCCCCCTGTTTTTGCTCATTTCGCCACTGCCGTGTCACTATCACGTACCAATATTTGGCTTGCATAATTTCAAATTTGGGCCCCCCCCCCTAACAAATCCTGGATCCGCGCCTGGTAGTCCAATTATTTACTGGTCTGTAGGCCTAGGCCTCAAATTTTCTACTCTCATACTCGTCTAACTTACTATCTCGGTATCTGGTCCAAATTTTGGCGCTTGTTCACAACTCATGTCAACTACTCATGTCAACTGTGACCATGCTTTTCTGACCAAACTATGAAAGTAGTTGGACCTAAAAGTAACAAAAAGCTTGGATTATTGATGCAGCTAGTGCGAGTGAAGTGATCTGCCAGCTGCCTATAGAACCTTTCTCGCGTATCTAATTTGCAGAGAGGGTCTCGCCCGAAAGTTTGGGCCAAGGATCAAGGAGTGACTGGCAATCGAGCTGAAATATTTCTCACGACGATAAATAACGGATCAAAAGTTCGAGTGTAAATTACTCCTAAATTCATCAGATATAACCATTTTAAACCACTTCATAATGTACAGACAAATCAGCAGATTCATACTATCGTTAGATATGTTTATAAATATGATTCAATTTACGAGATTTGAACGTAATTACAGCTGTACTCACCATCAAACTTTCAAAGAAAACCTCGAACCCTCACTCTGTGTGGGTGACGTCATATATTAAATATGCATACAGCGAAAGTCTTGTCTTCAGATCAGGCAATCGTACATAAAAACTTCCATCACAGATAGAAAAATTTCTTATTAAAATAATGAGGATGATTACCGTTATCAATCATTATACCCAAATCTGCATACAAATAAGAAGGAGAATAGTGATACAGAGACTTATTTACCGCTCGTAGGATTTCTGATAAGAATGCACAAAGAACACAAAATGGAAAGGTGCCTGGAATAGAGCATAATATGGGCAGTCAAGCTCATGAATATTCATATTATGGGCGTTACCAACCATTGCCATTTGCATACACAATCATTATTTAATATATAATGGAAATGCGCTTTTCATTATATATTATATAATGGAAATGCGCTTTTCATTATATATTATATAATGGAAATGCGCTTTTCATTATATATTATATAATGGAAATGCGCTTTTCATTATATATTATATAATGGAAATGCGCTTTTCATTATATATTATATAATGGAAATACGCCTTTCATTATATATTATATAATTGAAATTTGCTTTTCATTATATATTATATAATGGAAATACACTTTTCATTATATATTATATAATGGAAATGTGCTTTCCATTATATATTATATAATGGAAGTTTGCTTTTCATTATATATTATATAATGGAAATACGCTTTTCATTATATATTATATAATGGAAATACGCCTTTCATTATATATTATATAATTGAAATGTGCTTTTCATTATATATTATATAATGGAAATACACTTTTCATTATATATTATATAATGGAAATGTGCTTTTCATTATATATTATATAATGGAAATGTGCTTTTCATTATATATTATATAATGTAAATGTGCTTTTCATTATATATTATATAATGGAAATACGCTTTTCATTATATATTATATAATGGAAATACGCTTTTCATTATATATAAATAATGAAAGTGTGAATTGTAATTATTTATAAATAATGAAACGTACTTTGTCATTATTTATAAATAATGAAGTATGAATTGTAATTATTTATAAATAAAAAAAATGTGTAAAAAATTATATACAAATAAAAATGTACATTTTCTTGCATTATATGTAAATAATGGTTATTATTTGTTAAATAATGATTATATAACATATAATTTGTCTATATAATTGTTTTACAAACGGCGCCTCATAGATATCAATGAGTGTTCGAGCAACCCCTGTATGAATGGAGGGAACTGCATGGACTTGGTCAATGGATACACATGTTCATGTCCAGATGGATTCATCGGAACTCACTGTGAATTTGGTAACATATCATTTTATATACACGGCGAACTTTCACTTCCGGGGTAACAGTTGGTCGCGCATTTAGACTACCTCCAGAGCAGGGCCAAATGCGCGGCCAGTTTGGCCTCGCATTTGGCTTTTTGCGCGTTTACAGTGCTAGGCCTGGCCGCGGCTCGGCCCGGCCCGGCCCGGCCTTTTTGCTCACTGCAAACGGGGTCTTAATTTCATTAATAATACAAAATAATAATAACAATATTTATAAAGCGCAACATATCTATCTCTAGAGATGCTCAAGGAGCATACAAATAACTGGCTTAAAATCATTCTGAACACTAACTAAGCAGTAGAGACGTTCCTTGGACAAACAAAGTGTAATTAAAAATGTGCAGGAGAAGATATTCACTTAATCCACCGCATGGTCAAATATTCGCCAGGTTAGATATCTACCTTTATTTTTCTAATTTTTCTATGCTCACTTCTCAGCTATTATAAACTTTTTCACTGCATTTATATAGCTTTTGTACAATATTTGTAGTCTGAAATGTTCAGGACAGTGTTGAGTTTAAATGCGTTAGATTTTATGTCTTAGTCATTCCCGGCACTCTCAGGATTCCCTTAGAACTGGTATGAATGGTGGCATCTGCAGGGCTTGATATATTCTTTCGTATATCTAATTGGCTATTAACATACAAACAAGTAGGATAAGATATGAAGCCAACCCAGCTAACATCATTTTTCCCTCTCTTTTGGTCCAGATATCAATGAGTGTTCGAGCAACCCCTGTATGAATGGAGGGAACTGCATGGACTTGGTCAATGGATACACATGTTCATGTCCAGATGGATTCAACGGAACTCACTGTGAATTTGGTAACATATCATGCAGCTTAGTTATCCCTTTCAAAAATACACTTCTTCAGAATACCTAAGAGCTGAAGCCTGTAGTGGAAGCACTCTTGAAATAAGAGGAATTATTCTTACAGAAGTCTCCCAGAAAAAGCATGAAGGAAAAGCAATATACACATGGGTAGATAAAATGTAATAGGACATTTATGTTTCAGGTGCATATATGTAGGAAACTGAGATATGTATTTATATTTCTATGTACCCTGTTATCCCCATTAATAGAGCAGTGTGGTGACTGATTTATTCTTTGACTCATGCATGACTTATGTCAAATTGATTTTTAATTCGTTCTGCATGAATGTTTGAATTGCTCTGCTTTATTGTAACCCTCGGCAGTATGCCGGTGGGGTACTTTGGATTCAGCAGCGTTACGCCACCGCCGCCGCCGCGTCATATTTTTGTGTGCGCTCTAACTGCCACATTCCTTGACGGATTTCTTTCAAATTGTGTATGGAGATGTATCTTGGTATACTCTACACAGCTATAACTTTTGGTGATGCTGCCTCCATTGTTCCGTCTTCTATAGGGTAAAAGGCCATATTTTGATAGATGTCTTGAGTGCACTCTAGTGTGCCGTCTCACTGCATCATTTCTTGACAGATTTGTTTCAAATTGAGTATGAAAGTGTATGTTGGTAAACTCTATGCCCCTATACTCTTTTTGATAATGCTGCCACCAGTGTGCGCTCTGTAGGTCATAATTCATGACGGATTTCTTTCAAATTTTGTATGGAGGTATGTCTTATTACAGTCTACACAACTATCACTTTTGGGTGATACTGCCCTCATTGTTCCGTCTTTTATATGGTCAAAAGTCAAGTGTCTTTTATGTGCTCTAACTGCCACATTTCTTGACGGATTTCTTTCTAATGTTGTATGATCGAGGTGTGTCCAAGTACAATCTACTAATCTTTAGTGTTTGTTGATGCTGCCACCTGTGTTTCGTCTGTTATAGGGTCAAAGGTCATATTGTGGTGGTTGTCTTTTGTGCGCTCTAACTGCCACATTTCTTGAAAGATTTCTTTCCAATTTTCTACAGAGATGCATTATACTCCAATCTACACACATATAGTTTTGCTGCTCCTAGTCTTGACATTAGTCCGAGCCAGTAGTGGCGATCATCCTTTTGTCTCAGGGAGGGGAGAGGGAATCTTTGCCCCTCCTTCGAATATAAGGATGACACACAATCGCTGCCACTGCCGGCGGTACATTCGCATTGCGCGGCAATACAGATTGTGATATTTCTAGGTTTTTTGTTTATATTGATCGTATGTTTTTACGTCATAGGTAGAATTATGTAAAAGGAATTGTGTTCAGTATATTATAAACATTCTTAGATTTTGTTCATTTGCTGATCTTGTAGACAGAACTATCACTCTTAAAACTACGAAGTTTGCAGGTTTTTAAAAAAATTCTCAGAGGACTTGTGAGAGCCATGTCATTTTTGTTATCCTTTTTAACTCGAAATTAGGTGAAATATATCTCAGTTGAGCATGACATGAACAATGTATTTGATAAATCTAACCAGTAATTTAGTTTAACAATTTGTTTAGTTCAAAAGTACAAAATGCTTATATCTGAATGCTGCAAGCGGGTATCTTTCCTCTTGATAACCGTAGGTATAGAAATACTAAAACTAGTGCCAACTTATTGAGATTTCTTATTTAAAACTATTTGGAGTTACTGACAAAAGTATGAATTATGCAGTTTGTTAGTGTTGATTTGCATGCATAACCCAATGGATCATGTATATTTTGATTCCTCACAAGTATTCCTGTGCCTTGTCTTGGTCCAAAATGAAATTATTTGTGAAGTTTCATAAGTAATACCCAATGAAAAGATATCAAGAGAAAACTAATCATTTATCAAACAGTTAAAATTTATAATAGAAGAGACTTTTAAAAGAAAAAATTCTTAGAGATGAGGTTGTCGGTTTTCATCTACTAGAGCCCCCCCCCCCCCCAAAAAAAAAAAAAAAAAAAAATTGTTCAATTAAAATGCTAATGTTAAGCATATTTGCACACTATTTTGATTTTATATTCATTTTGATACCCATTATATTAAGCAAAAACACATTTTGCACAATGATGTATGTAGTCCAATCTGACTAGTGCAAACATATGCAAGTATCCCAATCTACTGGTTTGGCATTAGAAGAAGCTAGGCCCAACTTGTAAAACATAAACAAATTGCACTTAACAATATAAAAAGCTCGCAGGTAATAGAAAAATTTTAGTTTGCATGATTTTGATTATTTTTTGTTGTATTTTCTTTTGTGGCTGTGATATTGTTTGCCCTGCTCTAAAGACATTAATGCATGTTTCCCTAACCCATGTGTCAATGAAGTGAACTGCACAAACCACTTAATGAATCCCGGTAATGCTACCTACACATATTTCTGCATGCCTGGATGGACAGGGAGAAATTGCGCAGAGGGTTTGTACCAATTCCACCCCAAATAATAATTCCAAAATCATGATATGGCTGCACTGTTGCCCATATAGTTGGAATATATTGTCCATAACTCCTTTCATGAATTGACTGTGACAATATGACTTTATCTTGATAGATAAAGTTTATATCTTCTCCGAACTTTATTAATCAATCTATATGACTCTTTAGATTAACATATAAAGTTCTACCAGTAAATGACAACGCGTGATTTTAAAGAAACCAAGGCTAAATCTATACTCAATTATTAGTACTTCTATTATTTCACCCAGATAATATTTAATCATCTCTTTCTGTACCACCCTAGAATCTTTTGTTAAATGATCCAATTATATTTGTTTAATGGCATTAAAAAGCAGTTCTAAGATGAGCTGTTTGTTTGTACTCTTAACAACAGCATTATAAATTTGATTCACAAAATTTTCAAATTTCAGATGCATGAGGGCTTATGTGGAAAGTAAGAAGTTACCTTCAAAATAGTTCAGGGCCTCGAAGCTTTAATTTTCAATTGCTGTTTTACAGATTTTTTTTTTTATAGTCTTAACAATTTTCTGTTTATTCATTGTAATCATTTAAACAAGGTTTGTTGGAAGTTAAGCTGTAGCAGAAAAATTACTGCTTAAAGATCTTTGAAATTATTGCTAAATGCCCGGCGTTGGAGAATTGTTGTTGTGCTGTTTTAGAATGCTGAAAGGGTTATTCAAATACAAATACGCATAATCCTTTTTGTCAAATGTGTACGGAACCTGCTTTGATGGCTCTGACTATTACAACTGCACTTGTCTTCCGGGCTTCATTGGAACATATTGTCAAAATAGTATGTGAACTTGCAAACATAGGGGATGTTGAGTGACATGAGAATGCTTGATCTTTTATTTCTAAACATAAAAAGAGTAGGATTGTTTATACTAAGGTTGCTGAAAGCACATTTGATTTACCATGATAAGTGCATTTGCACATTGATTGATGACTTAAAGTTGCAGTGCAAAAAAATTATCAGATCAAATTTGTGACTATAAATCTTGCATTCAAACAAAAGTAGTTCATGATTTGAAAGGAATATTTCAAAGAGTATGCCGGGAGAAAGTATGTAGTTGTATTTTTTGCTATTGTTAATATCTTAGATCTAATCCAATTCTCTTTTATTTCTTTTTAACCCTTTGTGTGCCATGTCATATGGAGGAGAATAACAAAATTAGCATAGTGTGATAGTAAATCTGCATCCTCTCTCTAGGGAAATGAAATGCTAATATCTACAGAGTTTTTAGATAAAGTGTACATAGAATTTCTTGAATTCCTGCTAGCCTTTTCTAAAGAAATGCTTTATGAGACAAATGAAGCAAAGCTGGTAGTATGATATTGCTGCTGATTGCATACAGCTGGCTGATGGTATTAATAATATGTTTATTTAGAGAAATAACAATTAATATGAAGGTTGTCTGGATCTTTCAGAAGATGTGAAGGGAATGTTTCGTTCAAGGCCATCGTAATTGAGATTGGTAGTCTGATTGCAGAGTAAAAATACTAGTTTAATGATTGTTGTTAGAGTGTGTCAGATGGAGGAAAAATATTTAGAAAGGGGCTGCTGTTTAACTATTCTTATATAATGCATATAATTTCAGTCTGTCCTGCTGGTACTTTTGGAGATTACTGTATGAAGAACTGTACATGTGTGGATGGTGCTAACTGCAGTAACGTTGATGGGAGCTGCAGTTGTGAGCCAGCATTTGAGCGAGCAGTTTGTGACAGAAGTAAGTGAACTTGTTGGTATTGTGATGGCTAAATTCAAAGAGAATTTAGAGAAGTAGATACGCATGATCATGATGAATGTCATAACAAATATTCAAATGTGAATTAATTGAATTGAATTACACATGTGTGTGTCTTATTTTCCATTTACATCCAAACTTAACTCTGTATATGCAACACAAATAATCTCCCTGTGCCACATTATATTTAAAATGGTTTGTATTTATAATATGGCATAGATATTCCAAACTGTTTCTAGTACAAGGTTAATCTATACCAGTGTTGAAATGGTTGCCATGGAGGTAATCAAGACCAAAAAATTGGTAATTTTGCAAAGCTGTTATTTTTAAAGCTCTCCTTCCGTCAAGTGTAGCCTGTTGTTTTATGCAAAATTGCACATGTGGCAAATGAGCAACTCTGCAGAGAGGCGAAGAAAGTAACCAAGTGTTAATGGTACATCACACTCAAATCCATGTATTATAGGGGAAGTCCAACCTGGTTTTAAGTTGGTTTTGATAGAAGCCGATAAACAAGAGAAACAAGTAAGTGAATGTTCGAGCAAAAAAGTTAAGAAAGATAAAAATATAAATGTTTGAAGGTGTGATCAATCAAACACAAATTGGCATCTTACGAGCTCCCCTCTCATCTGCTCTATACTAATACATTCACCCTTAATATAATTTATGCAAATGTGTTTTTATACAACCTCTGTATGAAACAAATCTATTCCAACATCAATAACTAAGAAAATTTAAATTCATGAGATTTTCTGTACAGAACAAATTGGAGAGAAGCTCGCAAGATACGTCATAGTGTTGCTAATTTGTGTTTAACTGATGACAACTTCGGATATTCGTAACTTTCCTATTATTTAATCAGAGTTTGCTCAAACTTTAACTGATTTGTTTCTCTCACATTTTTTTTTTAATCGAAACCCACTTTAATATGAGGGTAGACTTCCCCTTTAAAGTATACATGTGCATGTACTGTGCATGTAACTACATATGTCCACTGAGTGTTCCTGAATTAAAGTTGCTCACAGAATGCTCACGAGGAATCTATTGAACATATAGACCGTTTTGCATACTTTCCTGGCCTAAAATTTCATGCCGTACAAGACCGTAATTTGTAATAAGTACCCTAACCATGACTTGGTACTTTCACTCTTTGCAGGCGAGGTTAAAGTCACAGCCAACCGCCCATCTAACGATACAATATCAAAGGGCGACGACTTTACACTAGCTTGTCAGGTTAATCTCGCAGCGATAGACCTGGATGAGGTTGCCTGGTACAGAGATAGTGACAAACTCCCGGGTACAACTGATGTGGAATACAGGGTATATAGCAACCTAGCTGACATGGGAATGTACTACATCACCATCCAGGGAGCCGGTGCAGAAGATACAGGGGCGTACCGCTGCACTGCTGTGACAAAAGGAAAGAGGCTGAATGCATCGAGCGAAGCCATTTCAGTTGATGTTGTTGGTGGGTAGCAAAAATAGTAAATAAATGTGTAGAAACAAACTATACATGCATACATGCTAAAGTCTGGATACGACAGTGCAGTTAACCCCTAGTTATTTATACACAAAATGCAACAACTTGTACTCTAATAACAGTAATACGAATATATTTGTATTCATATCTCCTTTAAAAAAGACAAGAAAAACAACAATAATGAAGGAATCGAAGACATACCGTAGCTACAGTAGCTAACATACATCTGAATAGATACATTTGTTACTTTTAATGACTATAAATGTTTTTAAAGGGAAATATTTTTTTTAACATTTGAAACACTATGGAAAACTATGAGCGTTGTTGTTGTTGTTCTTTGCTGAAAAATTCTCAATTCTGTATTATCTTTCAGAATCTTCTAGTACTATTGAATTCGAGACTACTGATTCTTCTTTGCCAAGTACAACGTTAAAAGTGCTATCAACGGATCTTGGAAATACATCTCTGGATTCATATACTACAAACATACTATTGCTCGGAATATGTATTCCCGTTCCGAGCATTATTCTTATCACAGGGTTCGTATATTGCCTAATATGTCGATCAAGGAAGAGAAGAGCTAAAATCAATCTTGATACAACTGTATACATGGATTTGATGCATTCTAAGTCTGTAGACCTTCAGAACTTAGACTCAATCTATCAGGATATTAATTCCCCACCTAAATTACCAGAACGCTTGTCAGCTGTTGTGTCATCTCGGAAACAAAAATCGCATGTTGCCTGGACAGTGAGTGAAAATACGGCAGGTGAGCAGGTGCACATCAGGGGAGACAGCGGACAAATTGCATCCCATGAATACATGGACATGAAACCTATCCGTGAAAGACCTCGTAGTTCTAAAGATGAAGACATTGATGGTTATCTTTTACCAACTGGTACAACTCCGGAACCAAGAGTATACATGGAAATAGGAACCACAACTGAAGATGAAGTAGGTTCTGACGATGAGATAAGAATGTCAAGAGCAAGACAAATCAATAAACAAGATGCGGTTCATAAATACATGGACATGAAGCCTATCAGTCAAAAGCCCGCAACAGGCACAGATGTAGATCTTGATGGTTACCTACTTCCATCTTCCACAGCTTTGAGGTCTGAATTAACTCCCATGGTAGCTACGAGAGCCGCATGTGTATCAGGTTCTTGCAACGACAAAAGAATGACAAGATCAAGGCATAGCGATAAACAAGAGGCAATTCATAAAGACATGCACATGAAGCCTGCAAATCAAAAGTCTTCAACAGACACAGACACATATCTTGATGGCTATCTTCCAACTAGGAGAGCAACGAAATCGGGATCAAAGTCTGAATTTCGCATGATGTCGCGAATGAATACTATTAATCAAACGCCTCCAATTGACACACACAGAGACATTGACGGTTATCTTCTTCCAACTTCAGCAGCTTCAAAGTCTGAATTTACATCAACAATAGTATCGACGGCTGCCAATGTAACAGAGACTGACGTCAAAATGACGAGAGCAACACACACCCATATACAAGATATAGATCATAAGTACATGGACATGAACGTTGTTTATCAAAAGCCTTCATCCGGTTTGGACTTTGATGTTGACGGTTACCTTCTTCCTGGTGTGACATCAGTAGACGCCGACAAAGATGTTGATGGCTATCTTCTCCCAAGCGTTACACCCTCTAAAAACGAAGTTACCCCGAATTCGAGAGCAATATCAACTGGTTTACCCAATATTGACAATAAGGGAAGTTTGAAAGGAACTCTACAATTCAGCAGACAAGGTGGAACTCATGAATACATGGACATCAAGTCTGTTTATCAAGAGCCCCCAGGAGTTACAGACATGGACACTGACGGATATCTTCTACCTGGCGTTACAGGTTCAGGAAACGAAATTTCTCTGAATTTAACTGATGCCCAACGGTGTTATAAGAAAGCAAGTGTCAGCAGAGAACCGAAACATACTCGAGGAAATTACCCTCACGAGTATATGGATAGCAACTCAGATACGGATGTAGGCATAGACAGGGATCCATCTGTAACTCAAGGATCCCGGACAAACTGTCCATGTGTGAAATATGTAGGACATGCCTCCATAACAAAAGGCAGTACAGCGACTGAGCTACATGAATACATGGACATGATAACTGTTTATGAAGAGCCTTCTGCAGATAAAGACAATTATCCTGACTGTAATTATAATTCCACAATCTCAACACACCAGGCTGGAGTCCCGATGAATGCTAAAATGGCAGTAACTGGCGTATCACCTGGTGATGACAAAGTCAAAGTGGCAAGGTCTTTGCAAGATAGGCAATACGATATCATTCCTGAATACACCAACATCACAACTGCATAAGACTTGGTCAGATATCGCGCTGTAAACCGATGCAAAAAATAAAATAGCTGCATATTTGTCACGCGTTAAAGTGTAAAGGTAAGGCTCTTTACTTCATTATAGCAAAACGATGCGGTTTTGTCACGTCATATTTGATCGTGCTTTTATTAAAAAAGCCACAACAATGGGGGACAAAGTTATTGATATTGGACTTTCTTTTAGATACCAAATATTACGAAGTTTAAGAATTATTTCGTCCAAACCCAAATGTTGGACAGACGTTGATAATTGAGATGAAATTGAAATGGACGAGGATCATCAATAGGTCTACATAGAAAATATGGAACTTTAGAAGAACACTCACTAAGGAAAGGCCAGGATAGATGTATTTAAGAGAGCTCGAAAAGAAATTCTCACATGATACGGTGTTCATTTTACATAGTTGATTTTTATCATTATCTATAATGATTCAGTTTTTATCATGTTAATTGACTCCATTACCATACAATGCTTACAATTATCATCAATTAACTGTTGTTCCTTTGTGCAATATTATATTCAGTTAATGAATTCCCATTGTTTTTGTTTAATATATTTTCATAGTTGATTTTATTATTATCTCTTCAGTTTTTGTCATGTTACTTGACTCCATTACCATAGAATGCTTACAATTATCATTAAATAACTTTTGTACTTTTGTGTAATATTATATTCAGTTAATGTATTACCATGTTTTTATTTAACTTATTTTCATTGTTGATTTTATCATTATCTATTATGATTCAGTTGTTGACATGTTACTGTTTTGTGCTGTTTTTATAATCAGGGGTCTGTGGAAGACCAGGTTATTATTTGTTGTATACTAAACAGACTACCCTGAATAAAGAAGTGAAATAAATAAATTAAATAAATAATACATTTTGAAAATATTTTAATCAGATATTTTGATAGTGATGCACTCACTATGATGTACTCAACGAAGTGTAATTTTGTTTGACGATGTAAACGTTTCTGTAAATACTGTTTGAAATCCAATGATGTAAAGTTATCACCAGTTTGTCTGTGAGATTGTAATGGAGTGGTCCACTTCAACACGAAATATATATATAATTGTAACCATTCGATTTTCCAAAAAAGACTTCCATGTTTTTCAACCTCTGTCCCACAATCAATTTATTATTTCGGCATACAAACAAAATAAACAATGCATGGAAATACATACACTATGTCATAGGTTCTCATTCGGATGATAGTGTACATTTTTGTCAAACTATTTGGTACACTCATTTTCCCCAAATAAATGAAAAGGGTATATTTATGCATTGATTATGCGAAAATAACTTGTGTGGGTGTGTATTGGAGAGTATATGCGTACGTGCGTGTGTGTGTGTGGGGGGGGGTTGGGTGGGTGAGTATGTGTGTGGTGGGTGAGTATGTTTGTGTGATTGAGGGGGGCAGGGAGGGGGCAGGAATGTTCCAGTAAAATCCAGTTTTTTTTATTTATTTTTTAATATAAGTGAATAACATTTACAATTGACATATTATGTTTAGGTACTTATACGTTTACTTTGTTGGTAAGTTATATATACTGCAAATAAGTTTGTGTTTAATTATGTTTACGTAAAAGCATCAATATTGAACAAGTTTATTTTATGCAATTGTATGTTATGGTTTGTATTACACCTTTGGAGAAATAAAACAAAATTGTTTTTAAAAAAAAGAAAAAAAAGTGTGTGTCTATGAATGTGTGTGTGTGTTGGGAAGGTGTGTGCGTGTGTGTGTGCGTGTGCGTAAAGCTCTTTTTGAAATATTGTTCATCCAGTGCATTACATGTTATATTGTTATAGATGAGTAATAACCTCCAACTGTATATTATTCTGTGCTAATTATTAACTGAACGTATATATGATTTCTTGAGCAGTTGTAATAGTTTGATAACGAGATGTAAAAACGGAAAGGTGCGAATTGTTATCATATATTTCCTTTTTGTTAGGGTAATGGAGCTGCATTGTCTTGTAAGGGTATTATTTCTGTTATGTTTATGTGATAATTAGTGACCAAAAGTATATATGCTTTGTTAAGCATTTGTAAGTTTGATGACGAGATGTAAAAATGGTGCGATTTGATATATGTTTCATTTATAAACTTGAATTGAATTGAATTGAATTTATGTCGGAGTATTGTGACCTTAATATCTTGTAATATTATGTTAAATTATATATATACATTATCAATCTGTTATTATTTTTTTATAAATTGAATGAACAATAAAATATCTTTTAAAAAACAAACCTTTAATGTTGAATATGAATATATTAGATACATTTCACCGATAGGCGTTAACAAAACGTAGGACAAATTGTGAGTACCATGGGATAATTATTTTTTTTGGAATAATTTTTATTTTAAATACAGAACAAAGGTACTCGCGACGTATGTCGAATAAGTAATACGCGTTTGATCGCCACAGCTTTAAACCATTTAACCTTTATCATTTTTCAAATTTTCTTTGAAATTTGTGGATCTATATTTCTCTATTTTTCTGCCTTTCATGAAACCCCGTGTCAGAATGGACCCGTTCGTTATTTTTATGTCGCTTTTCGCAATAGACTCTTCAATGCCTTTGTCCAAACTAAGTAAATATCTGCTTCTCACTAATATTCACTAACGGACAAAACAGTGGCATAAAACATTGCTGTTTATTTAGCCGTATAATTTGAAAAAGTCGTGAACAACTTTCTAACTGGACGGAAAGGGGTTATCCTTGCTATAGCTTTATAACATTTTTTTTTTAAAGAATCGACCAATATTTTCAAAACTTTTGTAGTATAGCAAGAAAATCTGCTTTTCCATATTCTTTCCTTTCTGATTCTTGGAGAAATTTCGGCTAGCAGTCCGGCGATTTGGGGAAAATGAACCTGTCCCCAAGGAAATTGTTCTAGATTGACATTTTCAAGGATATACTATGGCATACGATAACATATCACCAATGCAGTGACGGATGAAGAATATCACTTGTCAAAAATCAATCCACTCTTCATTTTAAAAGAGGGAGAATCATATCTGTTTCTGGTTTCAGAGACATATTCTAACGCTTTATATAACCAGATTGACTATTATTGCCATAAAGTGGATGGCGGAAAAGAAATAGCACCATGGACAATTTTCCATCAGAAGTACGTCTCGTGAATGGCTCCAACCATGCTGAAGGAAGAGTGGAGTTCTTGTATAGTGAATCCTGGCGCACTGTCTGTGGTGCCTCCTGGGATCTAAGAGATGCAAGAGTGGTTTGCAGAATACTGGGGTTCGACGGTGCCCTGGCTGCGTCACGATCAGCCAGGTTTGGTCAAGGTGCTGGTGATGTTCTTCGTGTCGATTGCAGGGGAACAGAAGAGAGCCTGACCGACTGTCCATACTTTGGGGCCAGCATTCCCTGCGGACATCACATGGACGCAGGTGCCGTATGTTATTTAGGAGGTACAGACTTCATACTTATTTACTAATCGATTGCAAAATGTGGAAAGCGCATGTTTTCAGAATTGTACTATTTAAAAAAAACTTTCATTACGTTAATAAATATTTACAATATTTCCGAAAGTCTCCCCTTCAATAAATACATGAAATGCAACGTAGGAATACCCTATTGAGATTGACAAATACATTTCTATTTTTGTCCATGCCATTCCTAATTCAAGAAAAATATGTAGTCGAATCATGTAAACAAAAACATGAAATGTTCGTTTTAACATATTTTCATAATTTAGCCCATCCGAACCCATTTCAAGTTCGGCTTGTTAATGGATCTGACAGTGCTGAAGGCAGAGTAGAGGTCTTGCAAGATGGATCCTGGGGAACTATATGTGGTGTTGGCTGGGATCTGAGAGACGCGAGGGTTGTTTGCATAATGCTGGGGTTCGATGGAGCCTTGGACGCACCGGGATCTGCTAGGTTTGGTCAGGGCTCTGTTCGTATTCTTCTGGATAGGGTCAACTGTGATGGTACAGAAGACAACCTTGCAGGATGTGGTTATTCAGGGAATGCACGTTACTCATGCAGTCATACAAGTGATGCAGGTGTTATGTGTTACTCAGGAGGTATGATTTTTAGGCATTATAAACTAGTAGTACATCTATCCAAGAACGAGTTTCATTGAGAACGAATATCAGAATATATTTTTATAAGTGACTTTTAACATGTCCTTTTTTGCCTCTTAATAAATTTATTCATAACTAAAGAAACAATTTTGTTAAGGGGCCGAATCTTTCGCAAAAGAGATAATTAGTATCATTTTACAATTTTTTTTCATTTGGTCGATTTATAAGGAGCCAGGTATTGTAACAGATCGTGCATAATAATCATGTTAGAATAAGATATTTCTAACTTCTATAAAACATTGGATTAAGGCACAACGGTGTTGATTTTCTTTTCGTCTACACACCGATTTAAATATGGAATTAATAAATAGGTAGTACTGTTAGGATACCTATATGCAATCAATAGCAGAAAGATGGCTCGATTTTAAATACGTCATACTTTTCATCTAACGTATGTCGAAATTTGTGATGATATCATCTATAAAAAAAAAGTTATTAAGTTCTTACTCTCTTGTAGTCCATCCAGACCCATTTAAAGTTCGTCTTGTCGGTGGGTCTAACGATGCTGAAGGCAGAGTAGAACTTATGCACGATGGATCCTGGGGAACTATCTGTGATGACAGCTGGGATCTCAGAGACGCGAGGGTGGTTTGTAGAGTGCTGGGGTTTGATGGAGCCTTTGACGCACCGGGATCTGCTAGGTTTGGTCAGGGCTCTGGTCGTATAATTCTAGATGTCGTCGGATGTGACGGAACAGAAGTAAACGTAGCAGAATGTATTCACCGTGGGATTGGAGTACATTACTGTGGACATGATGAAGATGCGGGCGCTATTTGTTACAATGGAGGTATGTTTAACCGTCACCTGCAGTCCTGATATGTCGTTATATTAAGAGTTTACTTATTATCCACTAATATCAGTCGTGAATGATCTTGAGCTGATGATATGTTCAAGAAATAGCATGTTAATAATTAGTCTATTGATTCCACGATTTTGCTCCCGGCTTATTCAATGGAGAGACCAATACTTTAGCTTAAGAATCATATTGAAACCATCCAAACTTGTCTACTGCAATAACTTACATAACAACATACACAACTGCCTTGTGCTATCTATTTCATTTTGTGTGCTATTTCACATTTCATTGGTTTTGATTGCATTATCAATTACTGACTTCCATTGCCTCAGCCCATCCAAATCCTTTTGGAATAAGGCTCGTCGATGGATCCAGCAAAGCTGCAGGAAGAGTGGAGATCTTCTACGATGGATCCTGGGGACCTATCTGTGATACGGCTGGGATCTTAGAGACGCAAGGGTCGTCTGCAGAATGCTGGAATTTGAGGGAGCCTTGGACGCACCGACATCTGCAAGGTTCGGTCAGGGATCTGGGGATATAATTCTCAATCTTGTTGGTTGTGACGGAACGGAGGCAAATCTTGCGGACTGTGCACATCTTGGGCTAGGTGTCAATTTATGCGGACATGATGAGGATGTTGGTGCCATCTGTTACTCGGGAGGTATTTTTCAATACTTTCAGTAAAATGATATTGTGTGCACACCTTTTTATGGTATAGTCAGGCGCAAGAGTAGATTCGTAATCACCCGGTAAAGATTGTTTGGCTGTTTTAAGGCGTCCCCCAGTCATGCTAATTTTAGGCGTTCCACTGACATTCTCACCGAAAAGACACTGTTGCACAAAGTAAAGAAGGTGCAAGTATGAGTGGCTACCATAAAAATTAAATGGCACTAGTGAAGTAATGGTCCTTAAAATATGTGTTTTACAGTCATGATTGGCACAATGGACATTTTCACTAAATGCCGACACGTCTCCCCTAATATGGCAAAGGCTAGTAGGGATGTCTCCGATAGGAGATTAAACATATATATATATATAGTAGATGATACGATTATTAAAAAACTCCGCAACTCTAATAAAAGCTTGACTGAATTTGAAAGCCTACCCAAGTGATTATATGAACTAGAAAAGGAAAGGGAATGACAATTGTGGCTACACTAAAAGTAATCAATTTTGTTTTCGTTTTAGCCCATCCAAATTCTGTTGGAGTACGAATCGTGGGTGGATCCAACGGTTCTGAAGGCAGAGTTGAGATCAGATACAACGGCACCTGGGGAACAGTTTGCGACGATGGCTGGGATTTGCAAGATGCAAAGGTCGTATGCAGAATGCTGGGATTCGGCAACGCCTCAGCTGCACCAGGTTCAGCCGAGTTTGGCGAGGGGAACGAAGACATTTTTCTGTCTAATGTCGGGTGCGATGGAATGGAAGCCAATCTTGCGGACTGCGCACATCTAGGGTTCGGAGTGCACAACTGCCAACATAACGAAGACGCTGGGGTCACGTGTCTCATAGGAGGTACAATTTTACATTTTACGCACATTGCATCAAGTCATCATTTTTTATTTAACCTTTCAAAGTGACCTAACTAAACTTGACACGTTTTGAATCCCATTATGAATGAATTGCTTACAAGTAAATAGGTAATAAATTATTCACGAAATTCATTATAAAGATAAATATTCGTATACGGGGCAACGGAACCGTACGCTGGAATCAGCGCAAAGACGAGAAACAAAGGATTTAATTACTTCAAAACGTTACTAACTTTCTCTTTACTTCATTCAAAACTTTATATACACCTTCGCTTTCATATCTTTATAATAATTATCATAGCCAATGTTTTTATCTTTTTCCTGTATATATTTTAAAAATATGAAATGTCTTTAATGTGAATTATTTATTCATGATATTTATCTGATGTTCCACTTTTGTCATAGATATGGCTGCCTATTCCCATTTAGTCGCATCTGATGGTACGACACCTACAACTGACGATCCGATGACAGCTGCTGACGACATTACAGTAGTATCGTCAAGTACGCAGAACATTTCCCGCAATCAGGAAATCCCGACTAATATTGAAGATCTGAACTTGAATACAAGACCTAGTCTGTTGTCAGGTCTTCCAAAGATATTTCTACTTGGGCTTTGCGTTTTATTGTTTATCATCATTCTGATATTGTCCTGCTGGTACTGTCTTCATAGAATAAGAAAAAGAAGGGCTGCGAAAAATGTAAACGCTGATATTTATATGGATGTAACGAATATTGGCTCACTGCAAGCTATTTCGCTTAACTCAGTTTATCAAGACCTGAACGCCCCACCTCGGTTACCGGATATACGAAAATCCGGTATGCTTCATCATGATTATGAATCAAATATAGCAACTGATGATGACGGAAAAGCAGATCTGAATCTCTCACAATACATAACACAAAGAGAACCACATAAATACATGGACATGAATACCGTTTATGAAACACCTGACAATGAAAAAGACTTTGATCTCGATGGATATATCCTTCCGACCAGGGACGCATTATCGGATGATGGAGTGGCAGCGACGACTGATCCATTTCGTGACGATAAATCGAATAATCATGAGTATTTTTTTTTTTTTTTTTTAAATGATATTTTATTTCCTTCCTCATAATTTCACATAACAAGAAATTCACATAACAATAAATTATCAAGATAAGCAATATAAAACCAGATCTTTGATACAAGACATTTCATAAGTTACATCAATCAATGAACATAGAAAAAAAAAAAGGAAAAAAAAAAAGTCTTGCATGTAACAGTGTATAATCAACATAACATTAGAGGAAGGTTTAAAGTTACATATTACCATCCTATCACAACACTCTCACACCCCCCTCCCCTCTAGCCCACCCACACCACCTTTCACACACATAAACACACATACAAACACACACTGCATGCAACCTGTTCCCTCAACTCACACCACACAAACTCTTAACCCCCCCCCCCCTTTTGCCCACCCATCTCATCATACCCCCTTCACGCCGACACACACACTGCACACCGACATGAAAACTGTCTATCAAACGCCCTCAGCGGGGAAAAATGTGGACCTTGATGGATATCTTCTCCCGTGAAAGGACAACTCCGACACAGACTCGAGCAAAAACACTAACCAGTGTGCAAATAAATAAAACTGCACCTAAAAAAACTCCTGAAGTTTCTAAGAGTTTAAATAAAAGACTGGAGGCTGCCGTGAAAAAAATATATAACACGGGATTATTACCATAAATATATGGACATGACAACTGCGGGTAAAATATACATAAGATAAACGATAAAATTAGACACTTATGAGAAGGGGTTCAGTTGTTGCTAATGCACTTTTCCGTCATTTGTAAGGATATACACAAGTGTGCTGAAATAATTGATTATCGAAAGAGAGCCGTATTTTAGTGGTTGCAAATCACCACGGTCGAAAAGGATTTTTCTGCTTTAGTACGATGGAAAACTGAAAGTGATGTCAAATTTAATTATTAATGGCGGTCATAAGTTCAGCAAGTAAATTAAAATCCTCTATAGTTTCATACGATCTTAGTTCAATGACGATTAATGCCTATTCTATTACCATTCACACGCAACTGTTTTTATAAATCATTTTTTAATTCAATGGACATGTCCTATGATTAAACTTATCTTCAAAACACTGATCTAAACCAACTCGTAGATTAGACACTGTCAGACATATATAGGTTTTTTCTCCATTGTATAATATCATTCAAGACAAAATGTATGGCAGTAATACAGACTTCATGTAAATGTCAGGTTAAACGACACTGATTACGTTATCAGTGTTGAAATAATGAATACAACAATGAGGATTTGGGTACAAAAATAAAAGTATCATATATTTTCTGTAAATGTATCTCTTTGTGATACACGAATAATAACTTCTGTAAGATTGTAAATAAATTGACGAGTGTAATTGCTTAACCAAATAAGAGCAAAATGTTCGACATAGCAAGGAATGTACAATAATGGAAACAAATTAAATCGTATCAATCATATTGCGTTCCTTCTTTGGTTATAGACGTGTCATATCAAACTACTTAGATATTGACTGTACTCGATTGCCTCTATCACTATCAACACTTTAGATTTGGATTAATTCATTATGTAATAGAGAAGAACAGAGATTATTCATAATCATATGTAAGTCCCTTCTATTCATCCAAACAATCTATTTTCACAGTACGTATTTGTCCTAACGATAATAAAATGGATAACTAGTCAGGCTTAACATCGCAGCTAAATATACCTATCTTGCTTTCAAAATAACAGTTCTGGCTCCTCAGCAGTATGTTTCTTCCTTTTGTGTGTTGTATTTGTTAGTAAGTATCCTTTTGGCTATAAAGGTGTCACGTGACACTCAATATTATAGTAATAATGACTGCTTTGAGAGACAAAGTTTTTTTATACGCTCAAGGGGAGTTTACATCGTGCTTTTGCCCCGAGGCGTGCCGAGAGTAATAGCACGATGTAACCTCCCCGATACATGGTTAATATAAGTATTGTGTTTCCTGGCCAGTAATTAATTATTGTGTTATATTGAACATCGAAATATGTAATATTTTTATACTATACAAATTGTAAACACATTAATTAGTGTCGTGAAAATTCACGGCAGCTTGTGCAGATGAGAAATATATTTAAATATAGTAAACTTGACGCTACCATATATTGTCGTTATAAAATAGTTTCATCAGGCAGAAAAGCTGCGAGCTAACTAGAGAGAAATGGAAAGAGAAGGGGGTGAGACAACTTTACAATTGGCAATTGAATTGTATGCTAGACATTGCATTTCATGACGGTCCTAGGTTCAATAGGCCTATATTTGATATATTGACATAGTTGCCTCTACTGTACACGTGGAATATTCACCAAATTAGGCAAGTCACCACCAGAGGCCGTCGATATAAAAATTCATGTGATGATCAGATGTGATAGGAATAAACTATAGTTTCTGCTGGACTTCTTGTGCTATAACACATCTTGCTACGGGTTATGACGGGCATGACAAGCCATCTCCATTTAATGTATATCGATGCGATGGATTCCTTCGTTCAGGCTGCTGTGTTTATCTAAGACGCCCCTTCCCTGGGTCGGGGTTATCGAACAAAACCATAATTTTCTGCCAAAACAGCTTTAATAGTTTCTGTTCAAAGCCGTTTCTCACAAGAACAAGTTTCAAGAGGCGGCATGAAAAAGTTAACTGCGTTGAACACCAAAACAAAAACAAAAACTCACGCCACTATCACACAAGCAGGAAAGAGAAGAGTTGGTTTCTCCATAAATACAGATGTAATACTGAATAATATTATGCATACACGTTATCTACCTTCAATGGTTGAGCATGGGAGGGATATTACCTGTGGTTTTATACAGACATATTAATGGTTAAAATAAATAATTTATTTGATTCTCAACCTGTATTCATTTCAAGTACAAACTATAGACTTTTACATTGAACCATATACAACAGTAGTTATGGTGGGTTCCCACTGCCGATCAAACCAACCCGACCAAGCCCGATCAAGCTATTTTGGCCTGGTCGGTCTACGTTGATCGGTATCGATCTAGCTTCCTACACGACAATTTTTGGCATGTCAAACAATATCGTGTAGGGGTCGAGAAGGCAAGCGATCGTACAGCGATCGTGTATTGGTCGAGTAGAGGTCGAGCTGATCGAGAATCGATCGTATAGAGGTCTAGTTTGGTCGGGGTGGATTTTTTCCGCTGATCACCACCCGATCATCTCGATTTATACACAACTTCTACACGATTGGTTCCCGATCAACTTGATCAACAACTCAACCGCTTCACGATCGATACATGTCTGCCCTAAACAGTTACTCGACCGAACTCGCTCATTTCTCGACTGCTTCACGATCACATCACGGGCACTTTTCGACCGCACTCGATCTTTCCGATCGAACTCAACCAAGGACACAATTTCTTGCTGATCTAATCACATTTTCTTCGTACCGGTATATTGATACTAATTAAGTTAATCGCTTCTAGAATTGGCAGTATCATGTTGCTGCGACACGCAGGAGCGGATCCAGGATTTCTGGGGGGGGGGGGGCAAATTTGAAATTATGCGAGCCAAATATGGGTACGTAATGGTGACACCGGCAGTGGCAATCCCCATCACCCCACTCTTACATGCAGGCCCCGCTGAACGGTTCTCGGCGGGGGTCAAGGGGTGGAGCCCCCAGAAACTCAGGGGGTATAAGCATTTAATTACTGTCAGATGAGCATATATTGATACCTTATTTGTGACACTGGCAGGACACAAATTTGTGTGGGGTCCAGGGGCGGGGTCCAGGGGCGGAGCCCCCAGAAGCTCAGGGGTTTTATACATTAAATTAGTGTCAGATGAGCATATTTTGATACCTTATTTGTGACACTGGCAGGTCACACATTCGGGTTGGGTCCAGGGGGCGGAGCCGCCGGAAGCTCAGGGGTTTGGGGCCATAAATTACGATCAGACGAGCATATTTTAAAACCTTATTTGTGACACTGGCGGGACTTAAATTGGTGTTGGGTCCAGGGGCGGAGCCTCGAGAAGCTCAGGGGTTTTAGACATTAAATTATCGTCAGATGAGCATATTTGTATACCTTATTTGAGACACTGGCATGTTCCGAGTTGGCGTGGGGTCCAGGGGCGGAGCTCAGGGGTTTTTGGCAATAAATTACGGTCAGATGAAGCTCAGGGGTTTTGGGCAATAAATTACGGTCAGATGAGCATATTTTGATACCTTATTTGTGACACTGGCAGCTCTCGAGAAGCTCAGGGGTTTTAGGCATTTAATCACGGTCAGATGAGCCATTATTGATTGGGGGCGGGGGCCGGAAATTGGAAAATTACGTCGTCAGACATTTTGTTCAGTGGCTTGGGGGGGGGGGGGGGAGGGGAAGTAACACTTTTGTGTTGCTTTCTTTAGCACACACACACACACACACAAACAAAAAACAAATCTTTCCCCTTTTTTCCTTCTTTTTTGTAGTTGACTGGGGGGGGGGGGGGGGGGGCGGCTACCCCTTCCTGGATCCGCCACTGCCCACAACTGTAAGTGTTCGATTTCCATCTCTTGAGATTCTGAGATGAATTGAACGCTGATCAAAAATGAGTACTGTACCATCAGCTGACGATAATGTTTTGTGCAACCACTCAATTGACGAGTCATCTTAGATCCCTGTTCGAACAGGTCGATCTGCTCGGGTCGAGATTGTGTAGAGATCGAGTGTACGTCTAGTTGGTCTAGTAGGGATCGCGTTGGGATTGTATATAGATCGGAATGATCGAGAATAGATCGAAGTTGTGGTCGACTAAACGTCGTGCAGGAGTCATGAATGGTCGAATGTGGGTCGTCAATGGTCGAATAGCGGTCGGGAAGAGCTTGTGTTTAGGCATGTGGTCGGGATTGGTCGTGGAAAAAATGGTGATCGGCTTGATTGGGCTTGGTCGAGTTGGTTTGATCGGCAGTGGGAACCCATCATACGTTATGAAAAAAAGACAACGAGACAACGAGGCTGTTTCAAAAATACGAACAATCTAAGGCAGCGCAGTTTTCGGGTGAAAGAAAAGAGCCACTGACATAGAACTCATTGCAATTATATTACAATAAGTGGTTTTAATGATACGGTATATAGAAGACAGTCTGTTTGATTTTATGTATGCCCATGCATCGAGCATCATATTATCGTCTTGGTCGGCATGGAAACCGTGGCCCATATGCCTACACCTTACTAGCCTAGTTGTCAATTAATTACCTAAGCTAAAGCACCATGACTACATAGTTGTAGTTGCAAACTATAGGCGTAGTAAGGTTTTTACGAATGTAGGACCTGAACAGCGACCTCGCCAAGAAAAATGGCTCTTCCACTATGAAAAAAAAAGAAAAAGGCATTTTGATGGATTCAGGTCTTTAGGAAATGGATAGTTCTCCATGATGCATATTCTTTCGACATATCCTCACGTGTAAAGAGGAACGGCCGACTAGCCTGAGGAGATAAGACAAGCATGCAAGAGATGTCAGCTTTCTGCCTTTTCCGTACTTGCTAGAGAATTAATATTCACATTTCTATCCATGAATAATTCCTTGAAATTTCATTGAGTTAATTTTTGCCTATTTCGAACGATTGGCTAAATGTTGTTTAGTTCTATCAAATCTATCAAACAGTGGAATTCAATTCCTACCAATAAATTGTGACTCAGATCCCGCAAGTGATGAAAGGTCTAGTGTCTAGTCACTCTCAACCAGTCGCTCTGGGTATAATTGGCGTGATATCTTGTAGAAAGGCTCCATGTTACCACACACAATATTATGAATGACCTGAACTTGGTTCGATTTTACTATAACTCTACCAACCTATATCTTAAAGTTTCTGCTTTTCCCACGAAGAATTCATTCACATATAAAAGAAAAACAGTCTCACAGAGAAAATCCTAGCTTTTTGGACAAATGTCTGCAGTCTGGAAACTAGTTTAACCGCTGCCCCCCTCCAAAGAAAAAAAGGTCCAGCAACGCGCCTGTTAGTTATCACAGTTTCACCGGTGATCAAAATAACCTGAATTGTAGTTATCATATTTTCAAATAAATTGAGGGGCAAACGATCTGTTTCAGAAAAAAGGTTAATTCTTATTTTCGTTCTGCGTCACAGTGAACCACTTTGGATAATATACAATTAAATGCAATTTTGCGGAAACTCATCGACAGTCATCTACCTATATGTAAGTCTTATAAATTGCTCCAACAATGCTGAAGGAAGAGTGGAGGTCTTGTACGGTGGATCGTGGATGACCGTTTGTGGTGATGTCTACAGGAATCTGTTAGATGCAAGGGTAGTCTGCAGAATGATGTGGTTCGACGGTGCCCTGGCTGCGTCACGATCAGCTAGGTTTGGTCAGGGTTCTGGTGATATTCTTCGTGTTGACTGCTGGGGAACAGAAGGCAGCCTGGCCGACTGTTTCGATGTGTGGCCTGACTCTTCCTGTGGGCATCACAAGGATGTGGGGGCCGTGTGTTACTCAGGAGGTAAGAACTATTTTGGACATGAGGAATCGACTAGTCGTAATTTTAAATGGCATACTGTTAACATCGCAATAAAAAACACAGATTATTTTGAGCTTGTATGATCATACAATTACTTTTTTTCCTATCATTGCTACAAAATCAATTACTAAAATCTAACGTAAAGGTTTTATCACATTTTATGACTGCGTTTGACTTTCACAATTTGTCTAGGCATTCATTGCATGTTGGCTAACATGCACGTTTCGTACTCATAATAATTTATGTATATTTAAGTTCACACACTTTTTCATCAGTTACTGACAGTAAATGCTCGGTCAGACAAGGCGCGGCAAAACCGCGGCTTTAAATATATCTATATATATATGACGTAAAGTGTGTCCTTTGGTGCGCACAGTTGCCATTCATTTACACGCCATGTATGAACAAGCCTTTAGGGATCTTTCTTACGTTTTATGAATGATTTCGAAGAGGGCCACACAATAGAGGTAGTTTTACATCGGGACATTTCTTCTTTCACAGGAGGGACATGGTGTTGTTCTCTTAGGATTTGTAGCAGGAGGGGCATTTTCTCGATCTATTATGTTCTCCTTTATGAAGAATTGGTTTTGCCTTCATAACAAACTGTTATCGGACAAAGCAACCAAACTACTTTAAAAAAATTACTTACGAAAAAAGTCAGATTAATAATGCCTTGAAATCGCCTTGAGATTACCAAAAAAAATGATAACGATTTGAATCCTCAAAGGAAAAAAGGCGCCTTAAGGCCAATGCATAACAACACTGGTAAATAGAGGCAAACCTATGATTTGACATGGTTTATTCAATTTCATAGATGTTCGTAGTTATTAAAAAAAAGCTGCATTGTGTTTATTGCTTTAACTCATAGCCTGTCATTAGGCTGCATGCACGCTACCATTATAGTGCTTTGTATATATGCGAGAGAGCCATCGCTTGAGTGCCATGTGCGTGCAATGCAGCATTCGTAATAGCAGTTATTGTTCATGCTCATTGGACTGTGCTGTGTATTTTGCACTCGCTATTCATAGAACCATCGCGTTAATCAGATTATCTCCAAAACAACCTGGCACGGGGGGATTAGCCCTGTGGCATAATAAGAGTTAAATAGATGATAACGAAACGTGAACTTAATAATGATACTAAAAATGTACATTTTCGCAATGTAATCATTTCCACTAAAGTAGCCAAAGCTGTGTGTAAATATTGTTTCCTTAAACTATTACAAACGAATTACGTTTCTTAAAATTTATTTTTAGCCCATCCGAATCCATTTCAAGTTCGTCTTGTCGGTGGGTCTAACGATGCTGAAGGCAGAGTAGAGGTACAGAACGATGGATCCTGGGAAACTATCTGTGATGGTGGTTGGGATCTGAGAGACGCGAGGGTGGTTTGCAGAATGCTGGGATTTAGTGGAGCCTTGGACGCACCGACAACTGCTAGTTTTGGTCAGGGCTCTGGTCGTATTCTGCTAAATTATGTCAGCTGTAAGGGAACAGAAGACAACCTGGCTGAATGTGCTTATGCAGGAATTGGACGTTACTCATGCACTCATGCGAGGGATGCAGGAGCCATTTGCTACTCAGGAAGTATGTTTTTTCTCTATTTGTGGAAAAGTGTTACAAATATTAAGTTTCATATTAAACCCGCTTTTCACAACCTACTACATATATATATATATATATATATATATATATATGTGTGTGTTGTCGATTTCCTGGACATACATGTAAAAAGCTGGTGCTCAAGCGAATCGAGCTAATTGATAAAAAGGGACTTGAAGCGCTTTTTAGCAAATCTTGATTTGAAGCTTGCATTCAAATTTAGTTAATAAATCATGTTGGAAAACCGTTAATCTGTTTTGCACTGTATTTTATTATTATCAGGAGATGTATCACTGCTTTTAAACCCTCGATGCCTTTTTCTTCTTTAAATTTGCTGTTAGGTCCAATGTACAATTTAAGGCTTCTAACTTGGTATGCCAAGGGGGTGAAATATAGGTCTCATGCAAGGTAGCACAGCAACCAGTGGCGTAGCTGAGGATTATGGAATTGTGTAAAACAAATTGTATTCCCCGCCCCCCCCCCCCCTCCACTCAGTCTTATATCTGTATTTGACAGGTGGCAAACCGTTGAAGTAATATTACGCAATTTACCCAGGAATATTCTTAAGGGAGCAATTTAATCGAACGGTATAGAGTTCGAATTATTTGAAATATGGTTTTATCGAATCCCAGGATACATCTTGTGAAGGAAACTAAATAGGCATTCCAAAGTTTAGATTTCCTTCAAATATTGAAACATTTTGCAAGTGTTATTTTAAAATATATTTATATTATCCTATTTTGGGGGCGCAGTATCAACATCAGGCCGGTGCAACTCAAAGGTTTATTTTAAGAAGCGTAGGAATGACGATGACATTTTCTTTGTTCTTCTTTTTCAATCTGCACCGTCCCTTTGAAGAGCTGTTTATAAGTTACCTCATTTAGCAGGTTTAAAGGTACTATGTCCCATTTGCAGGCCAAACAAATTGAAAAGGTTAAATTCCAATGGTATTTGAAAGATAATACTAATTTAGAACTTCCCTAAAAAAGTTGGGGTTTGAAAATGTCTTCAAATGGGAAAATTACGACTATTAGTTGTCAAATCGACTTAGGAGCTATAGAGCCACTAAGTAATAGTCTTGATTTTCAGACCATTGTACTGAATGGTCACACGTTTTATGCTGCGCAAAGATTTAATCAGTTTAATTTTGGCCATCACAAGAAGTGGGTTATTGATGTAGAAAAATGCTCATGTACCCTTTACAGCTCATTTTATGTATCTTCTTATCAAAGAAGAAAAAAGCCAGTCAGTCACTCAATAGTGTCTGACAGTGAAGTCTAGCAAGTAAACGGGTTTCCTTGCATAATTTGAATATTAGGACACTGCTAACTTTTAAATTTCACGGATAGGACATACATGACATATTCATAATTCCTGCAAAGTTCTACAGAATTTGAGGTTGGCTGCAAAAGGGACATAGTACCTCTAAAATAACGACATCCTAAATTTACCTTATGCCAGGGTTCCATGCGAATGAGCTTTAGACAACTGTTGCTTTTATTATCTTAATCCTAATGAAGTTTACCTTGCGTATTGGGGGCGCATATGATGTATTTTTTTGCGCCCTCTTTTTTGCATTCTTTTAAATGTCCCCTTCAAATGCCGCCCGGGTCAATTTTAGCTCCAGAAGGGCATTATGTTATATGGTTGGAACGAAATGTGTTCACTTCGATTGGACGATTTTTTGTCAGGGGTAACATTAAATATCATTCATAAAAGCAAGATTTGACTTGTACTTAGGCATGTGGGGGAAGGGGGGGTGGGGTGGGGGGGGGGGGGGGTGATCAGCAGTGAAGAAAGCAAACACAGATGTAGACCTATCTCATAAAAAAGGCATCTGTTTTGACATGAATGAGGACAAACGAGGGCCACAAAAAGGGCCGATTTTACGTCAGAACACTTCTTCTGTAACGGGAAGGACATTGTGTTGTAGCAGGGGGGGGGGGGGGGGCGTTCTTCTTGATCTATTATGTTCACCTACATGTAAAATTGGTATTGCTTTCATAGCAAAGTGCTATCAACCAAACTACATAAAAAAATTACTTGAGAAAATAATAAGATTATTAATGCCTTGAAATTGCCTTAGGATTGCTAGAAAAAAATAACAGCGCTTTGGATCCGCAAGGCAAAAAAAAAGGCAATGAGATTAAAAACGGTCCTGAAGGCGCCTTACGGTCAATGCATTACAACACTGATTATATAAAGGCATAGCTATGAATGAAAATAGTTTATTCAATTTTAAAGGAGATGTTCGCAGTTAAAAACAAAAATGTATTGTATTTTTTTACAAATGACATTTAAACGTAAATAATGATACTGACTGCTTAACAAAAAATTATTTCATACTTTTCAAAGATCGATTACTTTTGCCTTTTTCCGATTTATTACAATTCTCGCTTTCGCCAATACGTACATGCTAGAATGTAGCCTCTCGGACGTAATTTCGAGCCACTTCCGGGACTTACATACTTCCCGTGTACGATGGCGCGGGGTGGTACACGTATGATGCATGCACATTGAACGTATGTAAGCATCCGAAAGCTATTTCCAGGTTTACTCAGTTTTTGTGACAGCAGCCCCGAAAACCAAGAGAAAGGTACTCCAAATCATAGCGAAGACCAGATTGAATTAAACATTGGGAGCCCCTTCTCGTGACTTCGAGAAAATGAAGGGCTGAACTTTAGAATACCCCACCAAAACGTATCATTCCCGTTGGTCGTCCATTGAGCCAACAAACAGCTGTAATGTTATCTTGTCCATCAGTATTCTACACGAGTTTTTTTTTTACTTGCAAAAGAACACAACCAAAGAAAGTTTACTTTATTATTTATATGCCTCTACTTGCTCTTGCCCATCATACATCCAAATATCTCATTTCTATTATGGTTAACAGTATTTGTATACGGTCAACTCTTGAAATTGCTTGAAAATCGTGATAAATGATTGTGTTTACAGTCAGAAAATACAATACAACGCACAAACACACACACAATCAATGTCGGCATGCACAGCGTAGCCACGCGGGAACGTAGACCGGAAGCGACTTTGTCACCAAACTATCCCAGCGTTCATTTGAAATGGGGAAGGAACGTAACATACGGGCATTTTTTTAAATATATTATATTACTATTAGCGATAGCAAGAATGACGCTTTTGTTTGCTGTGTTATATCAACTTAACGCAGCTAAATCATATCTCTTGTTTGTACGCCCAAACCTTACTGCCTTCAATTGTTACTGCATAGTCTGCGAAGTGGTATTTTTGTCAGCCTTTAAAATATTGATTGTGTTGATATGATAACATGGACTCCTTATACAATTTGAATTCGAATTGGAATTTATTGATTCATCTGTCATACAGCAGTTTTTTTTTTCTCCGATTGGTTGAACAATAAACAGCAGAATTATACATAACAAAGAAGTGTACAATGACAAATGTACTTTATACGATCACCAATCAGAAGAAAATACAAAAAAAGTTTTAAGGAAGTTACACAAACCAAAGTATGTCATAAAATAGTATAGGAAAAGGTAAATTCCACTTATTAAATCATTTTAACGCCCTCTTATATATGTGAAAAAATGAAATTTATATTTTCTTCAAATCACAGTCCCCCTCCCCCCCCCCCCCCCCCTCTCCAACACTATCGTCTCACTATAAAACTGTAGAAAACGTGTATAACACAAGGTAAAAATCTGATGCTCGCCCTACGTGTGCGTGGTATACATAAACGTAAGCCAGATCTGATGAAAGAAAAACAGAAATTCAAAAGGGTGCATCAGATCGTTTCTGATGGAAGGTGCCCTTTGATCATCCGTTGTCAGAGGAAGAGCGGAGTCCCACCAATCACGTGTTTCGCAGCTTTTCTTGATCGTCCGAGCTTACTTTTCTGCCATCCTGAGACAGATTACCGTACATACATATTACATTTAAAAAGCAGAACACTTTGGAGGTATTTGTAGAAAATGGTCAAAATCTACATGGAACTTTTTAATTTTCCTAAGAATCACCATCTTCCGATTAGCCTTGCAATACAATAAATGAGAATTTTGGTTCCGTTTTAGTTGGTCAACAATGATGGTGCCAAGATACTTATACTCACTTAATAACTTCTACGTGAATAGAAATACGTTCACAATCTTGAGTTGGATTTCGACGGAAGTCGAAAACCATTTCCTTCGATGTTGATGCATTTAACCTCAATTTGTGATAATCACATCATTAAAAAAAATAAAAAAACGATTAACCACAGAACTGTACCCAATTGCGTCATCATTTAGGTAACCTGATATCCCAGTATCTTCAGCATACTTTAGAATGCTAGTTAAAGATTTTGAGCAAAGAATCAATGGCAACCGAAGAATAGCTAGTTCAATGTTGAGCTGCCAAAAAGTTTGTATACGCCGTTAATGAAGCAACTATCACGCAATTGTTGTCTTGTAGCCCATCCGAATCCATTTCAAATTCGTCTTGCCAATGGATCGAATGATACTGAAGGCAGAGTAGAGGTACTGTACGATGGATCCTGGGGAACTATCTGTGATTCATGGTGGGATCTGAGAGACGCGAGGGTGGTTTGTAGAATGCTGGGGTTTGATGGAGCCTTGGACGCACCGAGATCTTCACGGTTTGGTCAAGGCTCTGGTCGTATTCTACTAAACTATGTCAATTGTGAGGGAACTGAAGACAACCTAGCAGACTGTGCTCATGCAGAGATTGACCTAAACTCATGCAGCCATACAAGTGACGCAGGAGCCATTTGCTACTCAGGCAGTACGTTTTCTTCTCTCGTATAACAAAGTTTTGTTCAACTAAATGTGCTGTGAATTAATTGCATGCTTAATAAATGAATATGAAAAATCTCAAGAGCTAAGTGACTTAAAACTGAATATTCCTCCGCATTCAATGCGCGAATGGTCTAAACAAACAACAACAAAAACTTGAAATTTAGCCCCTCCCCCACCCCCCCGAACAAAACAAAAAAAGGAAAAAAAAAGAAGAGATTTTTTCTAGTTTTATAGTTCTATTTTTAATTACCATCAAATGCAACCACACCATATTCCGTAATTCTATAACCAGACGTATTTTTATGGCAAGCCATTTTAACATTTATTCATATTTCTTAATATCAAGAATTCAAATCTTGATATCTTTTTATTTCGAGCGCAAAGGTATTGCACAAATTCACAATTGATTTCGAGCGCAAGAGTTGTGTAGAAATTCATTCTTATTTCAAACGCAAATGTATTGCATGATTTCATCTTGAGCGCATGAGTTGTGGAGAAATTCATCCTGATTTCGAATGATATCAAGAAATAACATTGCTTCACAGCGGAAAATTATTTCTTGATATAAAGAAATGATTTTCTGTTGTAAGGCAATAGTAATTCTTGATATCAAGAATTCATTTCTTTATAATTTATGAAGAATTCAATTCTTGACATCAAGAAATAGGAATTAATGTTAAAACGGCTTGCCATATATTTTCTTTAATATTCTTTTTTCAGCACAAATGATTTCATTCAAAACATTTTCGTAAACCTCAGTTTTATCAGTTTAATGTGTTAATGATAGGAATTATTACTACAAATAATCTTTCTTCAAATTTCTTATACAATTATATTCAAAGCTAATATGACATTAGCCAAAATGCTATCCCAATGCGGTTTATACGTCTTTCCTATTTACGTGTAGCCAATCCAACCCCATTTCATGTTCATCTGATTGGTGGATCAAATGAAGCTGAAGGCAGAGTAGAGATCATGCACGATGGATCCTGGAGTACTATCTGTGATGTTGGCTGGGATCTGAGAGACGCCAGGGTAGTTTGTAGAATGCTGGAGTTTGATGGAGCCTTGGAAGCACCGGGGTCTGCTAGGTTTGGTCAGGGATCTGGTCGTATTCTGCTAAAGGATGTCAACTGTGAGGGAACAGAAGACAACCTGACAGACTGCGCTCATCGAGGAGTTGGAGATTATACTTCATGCAGTCATGCCAGGGATGCAGGCGTCATTTGTTATTCTGGAGGTAGGTTTGTCTGGTCCATATTCTATAGAATGAAAGTCCTGAGTCGATCTATGAAGACTAAATGGAGCAGGAATTCCAAAACACAGAATTGGATATTAAGGACTTGTTTATAATAGTCAAGTCGAGTGCTTTTCATACTATTTTCGACAGTGGAAGGCGGAAACTCTCTGAGGGCTGATATACGCAATTTTAATTTCGACCAGATGTCCAGTGAAATGACATGGAAGTTGCTGCGTAGTTTCCCTCTGGATAATTACCGATTTATTTCAAATGAAATAATAAAGAAGAATGACAACTGTATTGTGTTCGTTTCACCCCAACGGTACATAGAGAAAACACCGAATTGTTGGCATTTCACCCATTAATTTACTTTCATTAGTTATCCAGGCAAAAGATTAGGTTTATTTCGCAAACATTCGCAAAATTTGAAATAGGTAAACTCGTATAAAAATAATTTTCTCCCCAGCACATCCTCAGCCATTTCAAGTTCGTCTTGTCGGTGGGTCTAACGATGCTGAAGGAAGAGTAGAGGTCACACATGAGGGATCCTCGGGAACTATCTGTCATTTAGGCTGGGATCTGAGAGACGCGAGGGTGGTTTGTAGAATGCTGGGGTTTGATGGAGCCTTGGAGGCACCTAGATCTGCTAGGTTTGGTCAGGGCTCTGGTCGTATTCTTCTAAAGGATGTCAACTGTGAGGGAACAGAAGACAACCTGGCAGACTGCGCTTATGGGGGAGTTGGAGATTATATTTCATGCGGTCATGTCAGCGATGCTGGTGTCATTTGTTATTCTGGAGGTAGGTTTCTCTGGTCCATATTCTATAGAATGAAAGTCCTGAGTCGATATATGAAGACTAAATGGAGCATGAATTCCAAAACACAGAATTGGATATCAAGGACTTTTTGCTCAAAAGTCAAGTCGAGTGCTTTTCATACTATTTACGACAATGGAGGGGGAAAACCCTCTTACGGCTGATATACGCAATTTTAATTTCGACCAGATATCCAGTGAAATGACATCGAAGTTGCTGATTAGTTTCCCTCTGGATTATTACCGATTTATCTCCAATAAAATGATAGAGAATAATGACGACTGTTTAAGTGTTCATTTCACCTTAACGGTGCATAGAGAAAACATCTAATTGTTAGCATTTTACACCTGAATTCATTATCATTAGTTATCCAGGCAAAAGATCCGGTATATTTCATAAACATTCGCAACATTTGAAAAAGGTAAACTAGTATAAAAAATACTTTTCTCCTCAGCCCACCCTCAGCCATTTCAAGTACGTCTGATTAGTGGGTCTAACGATGCTGAAGGAAGAGTAGAGGTCACGCATGAAGGATCCAGGGGAACTATCTGTGATGCATCGTGGGATCTGAGAGACGCGAGGGTGGTTTGTAGGATGCTGGGGTTTGATGGAGCCTTGGAAGCACCGAGATCTGCTAGGTTTGGTCAGGGTTCTGGTCGTATTCTGCTAAAGGATGTCAACTGTGAGGGAACAGAGGAAAACCTGGCAGACTGTGCTTATCCAGGAGTTGGAGATTATACTACATGCGGCCATGTCAGGGATGCAGGCATCATTTGTTATTCTGGAGGTAGGTTCTTCTTTTACAAAATAATTCATTTGTATTAGTAATTCAGGCAAATGATCAGGGTTTTTTCATAAACATTCGCAAAATTAAAAAAAAGGTTAACTAGTATAAAAAATACTTTTCTCCTCAGCCCATCCCCAGCCATTTCAAGTTCGTCTGATTGGTGGGTCTAACGATGCTGAAGGCAGAGTAGAAGTCACACACGATGGATCCTGGGGAACTATCTGTAATTTAGGCTGGGATGTGAGAGACGCGAGGGTGGTTTGCAGAATGATTGGATTTGATGGGGCCTTGGAATCACCGGGGTCTGCTAGGTTTGGTCAAGGCTCTGGTCGTATTCTTCTATTTAATGTCGGTTGTGATGGAACAGAAGACAACCTTGCAGACTGCGCTTATACAAGGATTCAACGTTCCTCTTGCAGTCATACAAATGATGCAGGCGCTGTTTGTTATTCAGGAGGTAGGTTGTTTCATTTTTTTTAATTTTTAGTTAGGTATTTGAGTAAATAATTCTTACTTATTCGCTTGCATATACCCATGCAGGGATATTTTGCATTTCCCTTAGTCAATCATTGATGTTAATTGACTTACAAGAATTACAAGCAAGCTTGCTTAATCCGACGTCTGACCTATAATCTTGTTTTTAATGGTCAAGAGATTGCTCTTCTACAGATATTTCTGATCAGGTGAAATGCTGTTAACCAATCCATGTATTTTAATGTTTTTTTTTAAAGAGGGGCACAAGATTACATTTCTTGTAAGAGTATGTAAATTTTACCTGATAGACCTAATCTGCTTTTTATCCTTACCATTCAGTAAACACAACAGAACCATTTTACGTTCGTCTCACTAATGGAACCACCGATTCAGAAGGCAGGGTAGAGGTTTCGTATAAGGGAAGCTGGGGAACTATATGCGATGATAGCTGGGATTTAAGAGACGGAAGAGTAGTTTGTAAAATGCTTGGATTTGACGGAGCTTTAGCCGCACCGGGTAGTGCTACGTTTGGTGCCGGAAGTGGCAAAATCTTGTTTGATGACGTCGGATGCAAGGGCATAGAAGACACCCTTGCTGAGTGCTACCATCGAGGGATTGGAGTCAACAACTGTGAACATGACAGTGATGCTGGTGCCATTTGTTTTATAGAAGGTACGCTGTGTATTTTATGATGTTAGTGTTCATATACTAGTTGTCAGCCAAACTGGAGCTACGGGAAGGTATCTCAAATATAAAAATGCCTTCCATCGGTCATAAGCATGATACTTACGGTTAGGCTTAGTTAAATAGTTTAAACATAATATAAAATCGAACAAAATGGTTCGTCTGGCATTTTTGTCGATTGGTATTAACACTTCAGTGACTTGTGCTTATAAATATGTAAACCTTATGCACCAATGTTTGTGTTTACTATTAAATGTGTCATGCATGGGCTACCTTTTACGAATATCAATCTTTGTCATACATCTTACTATTATTTTTTGTAGAGGGTGTCAGTAATTTGTTTAAAGTAAATTTGATGGCAACTGAATAAATCTTTTGTACACACGTTTGTCAATGATAAAATGCACTTCATCTTGACCCTCTAGATCCATTTCAAGTTCGTCTTGTCAATGGATCTAACGATGCTGAAGGAAGAGTAGAGGTACTGCATGATGGATCCTGGGGAACTATCTGTGATGACTGGTGGGATCTAAAAGACGCGAGGGTGGTTTGCAGAATGCTAGGGTTTAACGACGCATTGGCTGCACCTATTTCTGCAAGGTTTGGTCAAGGACCTGGCCAAAGTCTTCTGACATATGTTCGTTGTGTTGGAACAGAAGATCACTTAGCAGATTGTTTTCACGCAGGTGTAGGAAGTTCTCATTGTAGTCATGGTAGTGATGCTGGCGCCTCTTGCTCTGTGGGAGGTATAAAGCTTTTTAAATCATGATAGAATAAGGAAATTCTGATCGTCAACATTTTCTATCCTGGCTGGATAGTCATATGCTTCTTGATTTGATACTTTCCATACCTTTCTGGTGCTAATGGAGAAGAGAATTTCATATTCATAAAACTGTCAAAATTATTTATGTTCTACAAATGTCTACAAGTGTTCCTGTAGATTAACCTTTTTTCTTTTATAATTGCGATGTGAGATCTTGTTAACATTTTATTTAAAGGGGATAACCTAAAATTGCAATACAAATCCGTCAGTATTTTTTTACTTACAAATTTGTCGAAATATCAAGCTGTGGTCAAAATGCTCACTAGCGAATATTCCTTAGAAGTGTTCGTCAATTTTCACCAAGGATTTCCAAAATACTGTTCTATGAATTAATTCGTTTGTAATTGCGTTGATAATCGCTAAATATTTATAATTCTCTTTGATAGGGTCAATATCACCTAACCCACCCTGTATTTGTTTGCTATACATTTTAGTTCAACTTGACAATGGAGCCGATGGATATGAAGGAAGAGTTGAGATACTACACGAAGGGTCTTGGGGAACTGTTTGCGACGATTCATGGGACCTGAACGACGCTAAAGTTGTGTGTCGACAGTTAGGATTTGATGGGGCTTTATCTGCTCTACCCAAGGCACGATTTGGTCAAGGTTCTGGTGATATCTTTCTGGATGGTGTTCAGTGCAATGGAACAGAAACCAACCTCAAAGACTGCAAGCATGATGGGATAGGTGTCCATAATTGTGTACACAAAGAGGATGCCAGTGTCATATGTAGACATGGAGGTAATACCATGAATCCGTCATTAAAACAAAAAAAAAAAAAAAAACAACTGGATACAGATCGTCCACAATGAAAAGAAGAGGACTAATTATATATTTTAATCACGGTAATCGAACACCCGGGTAACGTCATTATGCATTCAAAACACAACTTCCCTAATATATCTTGCCATTTTAGTCCGTCACACGATATTAGGAAAAAAAACACAAGCATGGAATTTTAGGAAAACTGCTGTCTTTTGACAGAGTAAAATAGACATTTTCAAAGTTAAATGTTAGAACAAAAGAATTCTAATAAAATAAATACTGACAGAGGCTTTATGAAAAAAAATAGATTCCCTTCTTACGAATACATTTCATGCAATGTTTGAGAAAAGGCCTGTTTTTATTCATTTATTTTCTATATGCAATCTCTACATTCTTTTCATTCCATGAATATTTATCGGTACAAATTTGTTTCTTCATCTTTCTAGGTTTGATGAATTACTCGGACTTGACTAACTCTGATGAAATACCTTTTGCGTACACAACCAAGCTTTTGCAAATTGGACATGAAACTACGACAGTTCCACCAAATATGCAAGGACAAAACTTCAGCACACCGCGACATCCGCTTAACACGAGTAAAATTGGAAATTTAAAATCAACTGCAGCCCCAATTCTACTAGTTGATTTCAGAATGATAATTTTAATTGGACTGTGTATTTTATTATTAAGCTGCATTCTGATCGCATCACTTGGGTACTGTATTCATAGGTTTAAAAAGAGAATGGCTGCTAGGAATTTAGACACTGAAATATATATGGACGTGACGACTATGTCATCACATGTTACTGGTTACCAAGCATTGAACATTGCCCCTAAATTACCTGAAAGGCGGAAAAGTGATGTTTTTGGTCACCATTATGAATCAAATATAGAAAACATAAAAGATAATCATGATGGTGATTTAAAAGAGGACCACGAGTATGCGGACATGAAAACTGTTTACCAAACACCTCAAACTGATAAGGACTTGGACATAGACGGTTATCTCCTTCCGAACACGGAAATACCTTTAAACGATAGAAAGTCGGTATCAGATAGGAGAAAACCTTCTGATGAAAAAGCAGGAACGGGGTCATTATCTCAAGGCATAAAGGAAAATATGAAAAACGATTATATGGAAATGAAAACAGTTTACCAAAAGCCGAAAACGGGGACGGACATATATCTTGATGGATACGTCCTTCCAAACGCAATGCCTTCGTTGAAAGATGATGATACAGTAACATATGAACTAACTCGTGAAAATAACGAAAAGGAATCGAACTTCGAAATCGCTTGTACCGGAGGTGAAGGGAAGGTCCCCTTAGCGGAAGACACGTCTCAAAAAGAGATACACAAGTACATGGATATGAAAACTGTTTACCAAAGTCCTGCAACAGGAACCAACACAGATCTCGATGGGTATCTTCTTCCAAGTGCTATGCTAGAGACTGGATCTATCCGGAACAATATCACAGCAGCATCAAATGGACAATCTGATGAAAACAGGGACAATTAATTTTGGAAATGTATTTTAACGGTACCACATGAGGAAAGAATCTTGGCAAGTCAAGAAAAAGAAAGATCGCAAAGTATTGGCACTAGAAAAGAAGAAGGGAGAGTGTTGTACAAGCAACTATCGGAAGCGAATTCGAAGGGAAGTGCCGAGGTGGTATAGGTGTCGTGCAGGATGGATAGACAACAATCATGAATTTGGAGGGTTGAATTAGAGTAGCGACGGTGAATATGTGAGAGAGGAGCCGGCGGCCCAGAGGGGCTATGACATTACATAGTAGTAGTATGTATTTCAAAGAACGTGATGAAAAATCGAGGATTCCAGTAAACCAACCTACGAAACAATGTGACAGCTATATGAATGTACATATGCCATATTGACTAAAAGACACACAATGAAGGAGATAAAAAATTATCGATATCGCATCTATGAACTATTTATTGTAAACTTAGGACAGAATAATCTGTCGTACATAAAACACTAAATGTACCAGAAGCAGATTCATGTGCATAAGTCATGCTGACTAAAAGACCTGTCATGTTAACATCCTCTTGAACTGGTTGTCTTATTCCTCTTTCAACACAAACATGTTCTTACTACGTTTAAACTCACTGTGTTCCTTGTAATTTAGCACATTCAATTTGTATATAACAAGCATCAGATAAAACAACTTACAACTGAACAAGACCGAGTGCAGATACTCCAAATCCGAAATATGCAACAAAGAAATGTCCGATTGGGTTTGATTGGCTTCCAGAATGATTTTGCAAAAGAAAAAGCCACCTAAAAGGTTTGTCGGATATATGTGTTGGTGCGTTATGTTTGTTGCTCATATCACTAAAACTTATTATTACTGAAGCCCACACAGTATCAAATTGGTGCCCCATTTACTCTCAATGTATACATTATATTTTTCTGACAGGAAATGTCTGCAAAAACAAAGGAACGAAATGACACGGAAACTGTTGAAAGTTGTCATTTCTCATAAAGTTCTAGTTAAGTTCATTTTATGTTTTCAGACTCAATCTGAGTACAATATTTTTATTTTCCCCTAACTTGTATGAAATGATCTGTTATCTTGCGAAAAACATATCTTGGTTTTCGATTTTAATGGTCCCAGAACGTGATATTAAGCGCTTTAAAATGTTATATATTATTATTATCAAAACAGGCGGAAAAGTGGACCTTATCTGAAATTATTTAGTGGTGATTAATTCACAGGGCTGTGCGACAATATTGTATTTGGCGGAAATCTATTAAGAAGTCCAAGTTCAGATTTTTTAGTTTAATGCTACAATGTTTTTTTTTTTTTTTTTTAAAACCGCTCTGCATCTGAATGTACCAGACTAATTCAGGATACTATTGATTATTGTCTTTTTGCAAACAAACCAGTTGTTATGATGTTCTTGGATTTCAAAAAAGCGTTCTATACCATTGGTCATGTTTTTTTACTGTCATTGTTACGGGAACTTAAATTTAAAGATTCGTTTTTAAGATGGATTGAAACGTTATATAATGGTGCTCATGGTCGTGTCTTAAATTTTGGTTGGATATCCGACAAATTTGCGATAGAAAGAGGCGTTAGGCAAGGTTGCCCACTTTCTCCACTTTTATTTATAATAATTGCAGAGGTTTTAGGGAAAAGAATTAAACAAAACGCCAAAATAGAGGGAATCCAAGTCCCAGACTTCAATGAAGATCAAGCTGACTTTAAAGATATACGTATCGTTCAATACGCAGACGATACGACGATTATTACTTGATCTGTAAAATTTGTTAAAGAAATAATGAAAGAAGTAGAACTGTTTGGAGCACATGCGGGACCAAAAATTAACTGGACCAAATCAAATCTTATGAAACTTAATATAAATGACGATGAAGTTGAAGATTTATATTTCACCGAAGACCCTATAAAATGTCTTGGTATTTATGTAGGTAAAAATTATTTTGACGTTCAAAATTTAAACTGGGAAAGTAAAGTAGAGAAAATAAAGAATACCTTGGATTTATGGAAAATGAGAAAACTTACATTGTACTGAAAAGTTGTTGTGATTAAACATTTAGTTATGTCTCAGATAGTACATACTGCCACGGCAGTTCCGATCCCTCCTAAAAAAATTAAACGTATAAATAAACTGGCTTACACATTTTTATGGAATTCTAAAACAGAAAAGGTGAAACGAAACATCTGTCACAATCCTGAAGTAGAAGGGGGGTTGGGAATGATCGACTTAGAGTAAAAATGCCGGTCACTCCGTCTTTCATGGATTCATAAATATTTAAAAGATGAACAAAGTGATTGGAAAATTTTGTTGAGATATTGGATCAAGAAAATTGGGGATTTGCCACTTTGTTTGCATTTTAATTTCAAAAAGAGCGATATGTGTCGTATTTGTAGAAAAAAATAGTTGCCTAACTTTTATGTTGACATGTTTTGTTCTCGGGCTGATTTAAAAAACATTGATATGTTTAAAGTAACAGATATTGAAAATGAAATGATTTGGTATAATAGCAATATTAAAGATATGAATGAGTTATTGTATTTTCCAAACTGGATGAGAAACAATATTTTTAAAGTGAAACAAGTCTTAGTAAACGGTATCTGGAAAGAAGTTGATTCTATTTGTATTAATTTTCAAGAAAATGAATTACTTTCCGCCTTCAAATTGGCGAAGTTAAAAAGTGCATTTCCGAATTTTTGGTTGCAGAAATTACGTAATAGGTTACAATATGAAAATAGTCCACCGTCTGTAGTGGAATCCAGTATAATATAAATAGTAACAGGTGACTCCATTGATGTAGCGGTCATGAAAGCCAAACACTATTATAATTTGATGTTAGAAAAAAATAGACAGGATCTGCCGTGCATTTATTTTTGGAACGCTTATTTTGGTTTACCTAATGAGTTTAACTGGAAAACGTTGCTCCATTATAAATTTTACTTTATAAATGACAACAGAATTAAGCAGTTTAAATTTTAAATATCTTCATAGAATATTGCCCAGTAAAGACAATTTATGTAAATGGAAGATTAAAAATAATAATCTATGTGATATATGTAAGATTCCAGATACAACTAACCACCTTCTCCTGGCTTGCAAGAAGGTTTCGCTTTTTTGGAAGATTGTATCCAAATTAATTGATACTTTGTTTAATTTTAAAATCTTTTTGAACGAAGAAATTCTTTTAATAGGTCATGAAATAGAGAGAAGAGAAATGAATCTTGTCAATCTTATTTTAAACTTCGCTCAGTTTATTATCTATAGAAACTATATTAGAGAATGTTTTGGAAGTAAAAAGCACAGGATACATGCTGTATATTTGATAAAAGAATTAAAGGTGGAAATTCGCACCTATCTCAATATGAAATGTAATCAAAAGAAATTCGATACAAACGAAGTTACAAAAGTTACACAAATGTTTTCATTATTTTAGTTAGTGATTATGTCACATTAGTTTCATGTTCTGTACTATGTATGATATGTTACAACTGCATGAATTCTGTATTTAAACACTGTTGTAAATAGCTGTTATTTTATGATATGAACAAATAAAGTCCCTCGAAAAAGGATAAATAGAGGGAAAAAAAAAGTTTGTTTCCAAACAATACTTAGGGTTGTCTGTTCTTACTCTTTTTTTATATATAAGTCTATGTGTTATAACATCTTTTAATCTTTTAAGTTTTTTTTTTTTTGGTTAATGTTATTATTGTTTTGTTGTTCAGTCTATGACAGGGGTGACTAGGAATGTGAATGGTCTACTGACATCGAAACAACTGCTTAATGAAATTTCAATTAACTTGAATTGGAGACGGTCTGAATGTAATGTTAATATTAATAAAATTCATACAAGTGTTCCGTCTGGTATGCAAAAAGTTTCGAAAAATATTGTTAATGATATTAATGTTAACATAAGATGTCTCTGCAACCTATCATAAGTATTGGGGACTTCAAGGTTGTTGCTAGGAATATATCCGTTGGCGTCCCCGGAAATATTTCTGTCCTTGTAGGCCACGCCTATTTTACGAAGGGTAAAAAGCAGGTGTTTTTATTAATGTTCACTGATTACCTCAGAGAGGGAGAGGCTACGCTTTAGTTTGGGAATTGCGTTTTCACTGGTTTAAGATTGCAGTTAATTAGAAATTAAGATGTATAGATAAGGGAGGTACATGGATGCGGGCCCTTTGGTAAAGTTTTGCCGTTAAAGTTAGGTCGTAGGACGTGCAATCCAGTTCAGGTTTGCTTCACTTTTGACATTGCCATGATTTCTTTATATAAATGAATTCCATCCAAAGACTTCATTTCATTCTCACTTTGGAAATAGATCAGAGTATTTTTCAATATCTACGAAAGGTTGATATTTTTAAATCTCCTCAGCGAAAGAGAACTGAGAAAAAGCAGAGATTCAGTTTGGAAGGACAGATAATCGGAGGAATGTTATAATTATGTTGCGGAGAGCAACTCAGAGTGAAAACATTTGATTGTAATGGATGAAACAATCCGAAAACTTCCGAGAATCCGCCCCCAGAAAGCTTAAAGATTAGTGAAAATCCGAATAAGGACGATTTAAGCACGACTTTTGTTTTGTCGTAGTCGATCAAGAGCAAATTGACGAATTTGTGATAATATCTTGCAAGTACCTCTATTCATTTGCAAAAGAAAACTTAAATGAATTTCAAATAATTTAATACAATTTCACTGTTGAATATGAATATAACAGATATATTTCACCGATGGGTGTGAAACAAAGGTAAGACACATTGTGATTACCATGGGATACATTTTTTTTTGGGGGGGGGGGAAGAATTTTCTTTTTAGTACAGAAGAAAGGTACTCGCGACGTATGTCGAATTGCCTTTTCGTGTTTGACCGCCGCAGCTTTTAAACATTTATTCTTTATCGTTTGTTAAAATTTCTTTGAAGTTTGTGGATCTATATTTCTCGTTTTTCTGCCTTTCATTAAACCTCGTGTCAGAACCATTCGTTATGTTTATGTCGCTTTTGCGCAATAAACGACACAGTGTACAGTTAATGTGGTAATAGACTCTTTCGTGCCTTTGTCCGAACTAAGTGAATATCTGCTTTTGACTAATATTTCCACAAAACAGTGGCCGTCTTCGTATGTCATAATGGGGTTGCACATAAAACATTGTCGTTTATTAAGCAGTATATTTGTAGGAAAAGTCGTGAAACAATTTCTTACCTCAAGGAAAGGGGTTATCCTGGTTAAAGCTATATTTCATTTTTTAAAGAATCGAAATTAATTCTTACTAAAACTCTTAGGCATATTAAAAAAAACTTTGAAGTATATTAAACTAGAAATTTGCTTTGCCATTCTTTGTTTTCTGATTTTGGAGAAATTTCGGCTAGCAGTCCGGCGATTTGGGGCAAACGAACTTGTCCCCAAAGAAATTGTTCTAGATTGACATTTCCAAGGATATACTATGGAGTACGATACCAAACCACAAATGCAGATTGACTATTCTTGCTAAATAAATGGGTAGCGGAGAAGAAATAGCACCATGGACACTTTTCCACCAGAAGTACGTCTCGTGAATGGCTCCAACCATGCTGAAGGAAGAGTGGAGTTCTTCTATAGTGAATCCTGGCAAACTGCCTGTGGTGCCTCGTGGGATCTAAAAGATGCAAGAGTGGTTTAAAAGATGCTGTGGTTCGACGGTGCCCTTGCTGCGCCACGATCAGCCAGGTTTGGTCGAGGTGCTGGTGATGTTCTTCGTGTCGATTGCTGGGGAACAGAAGACAGCCTGGCTGACTGTCCATACGTTGGGGTCAGCATTCCCTGCGGACATCACATGGACGCAGGTGCCGTATGTTATTTAGGAGGTACGGACGTAAGACTTATTTAGTAAACGATTGCAAAGTTTGGAACGCGCAGGTTTTCAGAATTGTATCACTTAAAAAAAAACTTAAATTACTTTTATAAAATATTTCCGAAAATCTCCCCTTCAATAAATACATGAATACATGAATGCAACGTAGGAATACCTTTACAAATTTCTGTTTTTGTCAATGCCATTTGTAATTCATGAAAAATATGAACTCTAATCACGTAAACAAAAATATGATATGATGTTCGTTTTAACATATTTTCATAATTTAGCCCATCCGAACCCATTCCAAGTTCGGCTTGTCAATGGCTCTGACAGTGCTAAAGGCAGGGTAAAGGTCTTGCACGACGGATCCTGGGGAACCGTTTGTGGTGTTGGCTGGGATCTGAGAAACGCGAGGCTGGTTTGCAGGATGCTGGGGTTTGATGGAGCATTGGACGCACCGGGATCTGCAAGGTTTGGTCAGGGCTCTGTTCGTATTCTTCTAGATAGGGTCAACTGTGATGGTACAGAAGACAACCTTGCAGAATGTGGTTATTCAGGGAATGCACGTTACTCATGCAGCCATACAAGAGATGCAGGTGCCATGTGTTACTCAGGAGGTATGATTTCTAGACATTATAAACTAAAAGTACATCTATCCGAGAACGAGTTTCAATGAGAACGAACATCAGAATTTTTATATTGACTTTAACAATCTCCTTGTTTGCCTCTTAATGAATTTATTTATCTAACTAAAGAAACCATTTTGTTAAGGAGCAGAATCTTTCACAAAATAGACAATTATTATCATTGTACAATTTGTTTTCATTTAGTCGATTTATGAGGAGGCAGGTATTGTAACGGATTGTACATAATAATCATGTTATAATAAGATGTTTCCCTACTTCTATACATCATTGGATTAAGGCAAAATGGTTTTCATTTACTTCTCGTCTACACTCCGCATTGAATATGGAGCTAATTACTAGGTAGTACTGATATACCAATTTGCAATCAATAACAACCGAAAGATGGCTCGATTTATTTAAACTGCCGTCATACTTTTTCATCTAACGTGTGTTGAAATTTGTGATGATATCATAACAACCCAGTTTAGTTCTTACTCTCTTGTAGTCCATCCAGACCCATTTAAAGTACGTCTTGTCGGTGGGTCTAACGATGCTGAAGGCAGAGTCGAACTCATGTACGGTGGATCCTGGGGAACTATATGTGACGACAGCTGGGATTTGAGAGACGCGAGGGTGGTTTGTAGAATGCTGGGGTTTGGTGGAGCCTTGGACGCACCGGGATCTGCAAGGTTTGGTCTGGGCTCTGGTCGTATAATTCTAGATGTCGTCGGATGTGACGGAACAGAAGTAAACGTAGCAGAATGTATTCATCGAGGGATTGGAGTACATTACTGTGGACATGATGAAGATGCGGGCGCTATTTGTTACAATGGAGGTATGTTTAACCGTCACATGCAGTCCTTATTATCCATTAATATCAGTCCTGAATGATCTTCAGATGATGATATTTTCAAGAAATAACATGTTAATAAAAAGTCTATTGATTCCACCATCATATTTTGCTCCCGGTTTAATCAATGAAGAGACGAATACTTTAGCTTAAGAATCATATTGAAACCATCCAAAATTTTCTACTGCAATAACATCACAAATAACATATACATAACTGCCTTGTGCCATCTATTTAATTTTGTGTGCTATTTCACATTTCATTGGTTTTGATTGCATTATCAATTATTGACTTCCTTTGCCGCAGCCCATCCAAATCCTTTCGAAATAAGGCTCGTCGATGGATCCAGCAAAGCTGAAGGAAGAGTAGAGGTCTTCTACGATGGATCCTGGGGAACTATCTGTGATTATGGCTGGGATCTTAGAGACGCGAGGGTGGTCTGCAGAATGATTGGGTTTGAGGGAGCCTTGGACGCACCGACATCTGCAAGGTTTGGTCAGGGATCTGGGGATATACTTCTCAATCTCGTTGGTTGTGACGGAACTGAGGGAGATCTTGCGGACTGTGCACATCTTAGGATAGGTGTCAATTACTGCGGGCACGAAGAGGATGTTGGTGCCATCTGTTACTCGGGAGGTATGTGTCAATACTATCAGAAAAATTATATTGTGTGCACACCCTTTTATGGTATAGTCAGGCGCAAGAGTAGATTCCTTATCACCCTGTAAAGATTGTTTGGATGTTTTAAGGTGCCCCTGTCATGCCAATTGTGGCCGTTTCACTGACATTCGCGCCGGATAGACGATGTTTATAAAGAAGGTGCAATGAATGAGTGGTCACAATAAAAACAAGGGCACCATTACAGTGATGGTCCTTCATCTTAAAATATGTATATTACAGTTTAATTGGTATGACGGACACTTTCACTAAACGTCGATACATCTCCCCCGATAAGGCAAAGGCTAGCAGGGATGTCTCCGATAGGAGGTTAAACAGGTATATAGTAGATGATACGATTATCACAAAACTCTCCAACTCCAATAAAATATTGACTTAATTTAAATGCATACCCGAAGGATTATATGAACAACTGAACTAGATAGGATAGGGAATGACAATTGTGGCTATACTAAAAGAAAGAAATTTCATTTTCGTTTTAGCCCATCCAAACTCTGTTGGAGTACTGCTCGTGGGTGGATCAAACAGTTCTGAAGGCAGAGTGGAGATTAGATACAACGGCACCTGGGGAACAGTTTGCGACGATGGCTGGGATTTGCAAGATGCAAAGGTCGTATGCAGAATGCTAGGATTCGGCAACGCCTCGACTGCACCACGTTCAGCCTGGTTTGGTGAGGGGTCCGATGATATTCTCCTGTCTCATGTCGGGTGCGATAGAACGGAAGAAAATCTTGCGGACTGCGCACATCTAGGGTTTGGAGTGCAAAACTGCCAACATAACGAAGACGCTGGGGTCACGTGTCTCTTAAGAGGTAAAATATTCAACTTTAACGCACTTGGCATCCAGTCAGCATCTTTCATTCAACCTTTAAAGGTGACCTCACTAATATTGCCACGTTTTGAATCCAATTATGAATGAGTTGCTTACAAGGAAAAAGGTAATAAATTATTTACGAAATTCATTATAAAGATAAATATTCGTATACAGGGCAACGGAATCGTACGCACTATATTAAGCAGTTACGATTCATGCTGGAATCAGCGCAAAGACGAGAAATAAAGGATTTAATTACTTCAAAAAAGTTACTAACTTTCTCTTAACTTCACTCAAAACTTTATACACACCTTCTCTTTCATATCTTTATAATAATAATTATCATAGCCCATGTTTTTATCCTTTTTCCCGTATATATTTTGAAAATATGAAATGTCTTAATGTGAATTGTTTATTTATGATATTTATCTGATGTTCCACTTTTGTCATAGATATGGCTGCCTATTCCCATTTAGTCGCGCCTAATGTTACGACACCTACAACTGACGATCCGATGACAGCTGCTGACGACATTACAGTAGTATCGTCAAGTACGCAGAACATTTCCCGCAATCAGGAAATCCCGACTAATATTGAAGATCTGAACTTGAATACAAGACCTAGTTTGTTGTCAGATCTTCCAAAGATATTTCTACTTGGGCTTTGCGTTTTATTGTTTACCATCATTCTGATATTGTCCTGCTGGTACTGTCTTCATAGAATAAGAAAAAGAAGGGCTGCGAAAAATGTAAACGACGAGATTTATATGGATGTACCGAATATTGGCTCACTGCAAGATATTTCGCCAAACACAGTTTATCAAGACCTGAACGCCCCACCTCGGTTACCGGATAGACGAAAATCCGGTATGCTTCATCATGATTATGAATCAAATATAGCAACTGATGATGCCGGAAAAGCAGATCTGAATCTCTCGCAATACATTGAACAAAGAAAACCACATAAATACATGGACATGAATACCGTTTATGAAACACCTGACAATGAAAAAGACTTTGATCTCGATGTATATAGCCTTCCGACCAGGGACACAATATCGGATGATGGAGTGGCAGCGACGACTGATCCATTTCGTGACGATAAATCGAATAATCATGAGTATACCGACATGAAAACTGTCTATCAAACGCCCTCAGCGGGGAAAAATGTGGACCTTGATGGATATCTTCTCCCGTGAAAGGACAACTCCGACACAGACTCGAGCAAAAACACTAACCAGTGTGCAAATAAATAAAACTGTACCTCAAAAAACTCCTGAAGTTTCTAAAAGTTTAAATAAAAGACTGGAGGCTGCCGTGAAAAAAAATATATAACATGGGATTATTACCATAAATATATGGACATGACAACTGCGGGTAAGATATACATAAGATAAACGATAAAATTAGACACTTATAAGAAGGGGTTCAGTTGTTGCTAATGCACTTATCCGTCATTTGTAAGGATTTTAGGATGTGTGCTGAAATAATTGATTATCGAATAAGAGCCGTATTTTAGTGGTAACTAATCACCACAGTCGAAAAGGATTCTTCCGCTTCAGTACGATGGAAAACTGAAAGTGATGTCAAATTTAATTATTAATGGCGGTCATAAGTTTAGCGAGTAAATTAAATCCTCTTTAGTTCCATCTTAGTTCAATGACGATTAATGCCGATTCTATTACCATCCACACGCAACTGTTTTTCTAAACAATTGTTTAATTCAATGGACATGTCCATTGATTAAACTAATCTTCAAACAACTGATCTAAACCAACTCGTAGATTAGACACTGTCAGACATATATAGGTTTTTTTCTTCTCCATTGTGTAATATCATTCAAGACAAAATGTATGACAGTAATACAGACTTTCTGTAAATGTCAGGCTAAACGACAATAGTTACGTTATAGTCAGTGTTGAAATAATGAAAGAACAATAAGAATAAGGGTACAAAAAATAAAAGTATCATATATTTTCTGTAAGTTTATCTCTTTGTGATACACGAATAATAACTTCTGTAAGATTGTAAATAAATTGACAAGTGTAATTGCTTAACCAAATAAGAGAAAAATGTTCGACATAGCAAGGAATGTACAATAAGGGAAACAAAAAAAATCGTATCAATCATATTGCGTTCCTTCTTTGGTTATAGACGTGTCATATCAAACTACTTAGATATTGGCTGTATTAGATTGCCTCTATCACTATCATCACTTTAGATTTGGATTAATTCATTATGTAATAGAAAAGAACAGAGATTATTCATAATCACATGTAAGTCCCTTCTATTCATCCAAACAATCTATTTTCACAGTACGTATTTGTCCTAACGATAATAAAATGGATAACTAGTCAGGCTTAACATCGCAGCTAAATATACCTATCTTGCTTTCAAAATAACAGTTCTGGCTCCTCAGCAGTATGTTTCTTCCTTTTGTGTGATGTATTTGTTAGTAAGTATCATCTTGGCTATAAAGGTGGCACATGACACTCAATATTATAGTAATAATGACTGCTTTGAGAGACAAAGTTTTTTGTATACGCTCAAGGGGAGGTTAATATAATTATTGCGTTTCCTGGCCAGTGATTAATTATTGTGTAATATTGAACATCGAAAAATGTAATATTGTTGTACTATACATGTAAACACATAAATTAGTGTCGTGAAAATTCACGGGCAGCTTGTGCATATGAGAAATATATTTAAATATAGTAAACTTGACGCTACCATATATTGTCGTTATAAAATAATTTCATCAGGCAGAAAAGCTGCGAGCTAACTAGAGAGAAATGGAAAGAGCGTGAGAGGGGAAAGAGAAGGGGGTGAGACAACCTTACAATCAATTGGCAATTGAATTGTATGCTAGACAATGCATTTCATGACCGTTCCAGGCTCAATAGGCCTATATTTGATATATTTATATAGTTGCCTCTACACTACACATGGAATATTCACCAAATTAGGCAAGTCGCCACCATAGGCCGTCAATATAAAATTCCTATTCGTTCACAGTTTTTGAACAGATGAGATAGGAATAAAATACAGTTTCTGCTGCACTTCCTGTGCTATAACACATCTTACTACGGGTTATGACGGGCATGACAAGCCATCACCATTTAATGTATATCGATGCGATGGATTCCTTCGTTCAGGCTGCTGTGATTATCTAAGACGCCCTTTCCCCGGGTCGGGGTTATCGATAACTACCAAAGGCACAAAACCATCATGTTCTGCCAAAACAGCTTTAGTATCTAGAGCTGTTCAAAGCCGTTTCTCACAAGAACAAGTTTCAAGAGGCGGCATGAAAAAGTTAACTGCGTTGAACACCAAAACAAAAACAAAAACTCAAGCCACTATCACACAAGCAGAAAAAAAATACAGATGTAATACTGAAGAATAGTATGCATACACGTTATTTACCTAAAACGGTTGAGCATGGGAGGGATATTACCTGTGGTTTTATACAGACTTATTAATGGTTAAAATAAATAATTTATATGATTCACAACCTGTATTCATTTCAAGTACAAAGTATCTATGTTAAGGCCCAGTCACACCGCCAGAACTTTGCTGGAGCGTTCCTGGAGTGGTGAAAAAAAATTCATCACCGCTCGTAACCGTTCACCACCGTTTAACATAAGTTGGCCCCCGTTAAGGCAACGCCGTATACGCTCGGCCACCGCTGATGGTCCCTCCTACCGCTCCGAAAGTTTTGAGCTGCACAAAATATTGCGAGCGGTGAGGAGCGGGCAATTTTCCGCTCCGGCAAAGTTCACCACCGCTCCAACAACGCCCAGTCAAAGTTTGGCACCGCTAGACGCAAGTTCGTGGACGCTTTGGTCCACTAGGCCAACGCAGAAATCTTGAACGCTGGACCACCGCTGCTTCGCCAGCTTTGTCCGGGCGGTGATTAAACGTTGCAAAAACTTTGGTGGAGCGGTTGTAAGCGTTTTACGAGCGGACACGGGATTGCTGGAACGGTGTCGGGCGTTGAAGCAGCGATCCATTGCGGTGATGAACTTTGGTTTGGCGTTGGTATGGAGGTGTCACCGCTAAACCAACGCTCGCTACCGCTCGCTACCGTTAAACCAACGCTAAAGCAACGCCGGCTTCAGCGGTGCACCGCTAAGGTAACGCCCGTGTTTTCGATTTGTTTCCCATTTTGTGCGCGGTGACGAGCGTTGTCGAAATTCGGCCCCCTCTCCCTACCGTTCAAGGAACGCTCCAACAAAGTTCGGGCGGTGTGACCGGGCCTTTAGATTGTTTACATTGAACCGTATACAACAGTAGTTATGTTATGAAAAAAAGAAAATGAGACAACGAGGCTATTTAAAAAATACGAATAATCTAAGGCAGCGCAGTTTTCGGGTAAAAGAAAAGAAAAGAGCCACTGACATGGAACTCATTGCATTATATTACAATAAGTGGTTTTAATCATACGGTAGAAGACAGTCTGTTTGATTTTATGTATGCCCATGCATCGAGCATCATTATCGTCTTGGTCGGCATGGAAACCGTGGCCCATATGCATACACCTTTAACTAGCCTAGTTGTTAATTAATAACCTAAGCTAAAGCACCATGACTACATAGTTGTAGTTGCCAACTAGGCGTAGTAAGTTTTTACGAATGTAGGACCTGAACAGCGACCTCGCCAAGCAAAATGGCTCTTCCACTATGAAAACAGAAAGAAAATTGCATTTTGATGGATTCAGGTCTTTAGGAAATTAATAGTTCTCCATGATGCATATTCTTTCGACATATCCTCACGTGTAAAGAGGAACGACCGACTAGCCTGAGGAGATAAGACAAGCATGCAAGAGATGTCAACTTTCTGCCATTTCCGCACTTGCGAGAGAATGAATATACACATTCTATCCATGAACGACATGAACAATTCATTGAAATGTCATTTAGTAATTTTTGCCAATTTCTAACCATTGGCCAAATTTTGTTTAGTTACGAAAGCCTGGTCTGAAATATACTGAGTGCGCGCGCACGCATACGTGACTTCTGAATTGGGTTCTGTTCATCGTGTATACATTAATACGATAATCTATCAAACAGTATAATTCAATATAGATTGTGACTCGGATCTCGTGATGAAAGGTATAGTGTCTAGTCACCTTCAACCAGTCGTTAGGGTATCATGACATGATATATTGTCGGAAGGCTCCATGTTACCGCACAAAATGAATAGATTCGCAATAATTATTATGAAAGACCTTAGCTTGGTCCAACTTCTCCAAAACCCGACCAACCTATATCTTTAAGTTTCTGCTTTTCCCACGAAGAATTCATTCACATACAAAAGAAAAACAGTCTCACAGAGAAACTCCTAGCTTGTTGGACAAATGTCAGCAGTCTGGAAACTAGTTTAACCGCTGCCCCCCCCCCCCCCTCCAAAGAAAAAAAGGTCCAGCAATGCGCCTGTTAGTTATCACAGTTTCACGATCAAAATAACCTGATTTGTAGTTATCATATTTTCAAATATTTTGAGGGGCAAACGATCTGTTTCAGAAAAAAGGTTAATTCTTATTTTCGTTCTGCGTCACAATGAAAAACTTTGGATAATATACAATAAATGCAATTTTTGCGGAAACTCATCGAGAGTCTTCTACCAGATATACGTCTTATAAATTGCTCCAACAATGCTGAAGGAAGAGTGGAGGTCTTGTACGGTGGATCGTGGATGACCGTTTGTGGTGGTTACTGGAATCTGTTAAGAGCAAGGGTAACATGTAGAATGCGGGGGTTCGATGGTGCCCTGGCTGCGCCACGATCGGCTAAGTTTGGTCAGGGCTCTGGTGATATTCTTTATGTCAGTTGCTGGGGAACAGAAGACAGGCTGGCGGACTGTTCCAGTGTGGTCGACTCTTCTTGTGGGCATCACATGGATGCGGGCGCCGTGTGTTACTCAGGAGGTAAGAACTCTTTTGGACATGATAAAATGACCAGTCGAATTTTGTAATTGTTACACTGTTAAAAACCACATAAAGTGGGGGAGGGGGTGATTTTGAGCAGATTTAGTCATCAATAAACTCATACAAAAGGAAAACGCGCTATATCAAATATTTTTTGGATTGGATTGGACACAAATTATTATCTGAAAATCTATTTAGTTAGTAAAAATAGTATAAATTGTGCATTTAGGAATGTAATGGTGAAGATCTTACCACATTTTGTGTGAAATAACATTAACTCCTATCGCTGTTAAGGACCCGTACACATTATAATGTATGCACATTTAGTTCATTTGAGTTCATCAACATTTCTTGTTCATTTAGCCCACCCGAATCCTATGGAGGTTCGTCTGATTGGTGGCGCCAACGAAGCTGAAGGCAGAGTAGAGGTACTGTACGATGGATCCTGGGGAACTATCTGTGATACTTGGTGGGATCTGAGAGACGCCAGGGTGGTTTGCAGAATGCTGGGGTTTGATGGCTCTTTGGAAGCACCGGGATCTGCTAGGTTTGGTCAGGGATCTGGTAGTATTCTTCTAACTCTTGTCGGCTGTAAGGGAACAGAAGATAACCTGGCAGAATGTGGTCATGCAGGGACTGACCGTTACCCATGCAGTCATACAAGGGATGCAGGAGCCATTTGCTACTCAGGAAGTACGTTTTCCTCTCTCGCATAACCAAGTATTTGTAACTGACCATTTGGTTAATTGCATGATTATAAGATGAACATGAACAACTCGAGATAAGTGACTTTAAACTCAATATTTAATTTTACTTGAAGTGCAAATGGTCTAAACACAAACAACTTGAAATTTAGCCCCCCCCCCCCGAATTTGTTTGTATAGTCTTATCTTACTTTTATTGTATGACAGTCATAGGCAACCACACTACATTTTGTAATTCTATAGCCAGACGTATTTTCTTTAGTATTCTTGTTTCAGCATAAGTTATATTTAGCAAATAATACGTGTTTGGTGGATCGTGATAATTCATTACATTTTTTCGCATACCTCAGTACTATAAGTCTAAATAAGTTGATAATTGGATTCTTACTACAAATAATGTTTTTTCAAAATTCTTTTACATTTATATATATATAGCTTTTATGACATTAGCCAAAATATTATCCCAAATGGGGTATATATGTCTTTCCTATTCACGTGTAGCACATATCAATGGAATGGGACTGTATCTTTAACAAAGCTTTGATTTGGAGCTTGAATTTAAATTTGGTTACGAAATCATTTAGAAAAACCCGTTTTTCTGTTATGCACTGTACTTTGGTATTATAAGGGGATGTATCATCGCTCTTATTATAAACCTCATTGCTCTTTTTCCCTTTTAATTTGCTGTTAGGCCCAATGTAAAATTTAGGCTTCTTACATGATATTCAAGGTAGCCAATCAACCAGTGGCGCAGCTAGGAATGATAGCATTCGTGTAAAACAAATTGTCTTCACCCTCGCCCCCTCCACCCAGACTTATATCTGTACTCGACAGGGGCAAACCTTTAAAGTAATTAACACAGGACTATTCTTCAGGGAGCAATTTAATCGAACGTTGAAGAATCCAAATTACAATAATTGAAATATGATATTCTGGTATCCCATTATAAATCAAGGAAATTAGAAAGGCGTCCCAAAGTTTAAGATTTCGTTAATTTTTTTTGTCAATTTTAGCTCCAAAACGGAATACGTTATATTGTTGGAAGGGCATGTGTTCACTTCGATGGGACGCTTTTTTTTTGTCAGAGGTGACAATAAATAGCATTAATTCGGGCCATACAAAATGGGGTGATTAACTTTTTGATTATACATGTACATCAGGGCACTACTGCTGTCACAGGAGGGAAATTGTGTTGTTCTCTTGGGATTTGAAGCAGGAAGCGGATTTTTCTTGATTTATTATGTTCATCTGCAAGTACAATTGGTATTGCCTTCATGACAAAAACTGTTATTAGACAGAGCAACTAATCTACTTTTAAATTTTACTTGAGAAAATATATAGCAAAGTTAGTGATCAATTGAAATTACCTTTGGATTGCCAAAAAAAATACAACGCTTTGAATCCTCATGGCCAAAGCCAGGCAATGAGATTAAAAATGGACCTTAAAGGTACTGTGTCCCATTTGCAAGCCAACAAGGTTAAATTCCATAGGCATTTGTAAGATAAGACTAATTTAGAACTTCACTCAAAACAAAAGGGCGCGAAAATGTCTCTTTGTGGGAAGATAATGCCTACATGTAGGTCACATTTGTCGCGGTGGCCGTGCGGTCTAAAATATCTACAGCCAATAGCAATTATAGGACCGCAACAGCATTCCCACGGTCACATACGGTAGCGGTCACATATTTTAGGGTAGCCGCCGGCGTATTTTGAATTTGTGGGGACAGGAAATCTGCAATTGCGGTACGGCCTTTGAAGTGATGACGCATGGTCGCCTTAGGGCGTCCCTGCGGCGGCTGTAGATTTTTGACAAATACTAAGGCAGACGCAAGGTAGCAGCAAGGTGCCCGCAAATCGGTCGAACGGGAACCATACGGCGAGCGTGTGGCCAGACTGATGCTACCGCTTCACCCCTGACTTATATAAAAACGCAAGGCTACCGTACGCCCGACGTACGGTCGCCGCGAAACCGCTCTACGGCATGGCTACGGCATGTATAATCACTACAGCGAACCTAGAAATGAAAACAGTTATAACTCCGCGTTATAATCCCACGGCGACCCGTACGGCCTGTAAAAATAGGGATACGCCCTAGGGTGACCTGAGGCCACCGCAGATTCTCTGCGTCAGCCGCAAGTATCTCTCGATTTCGGGGGTAGCCGTATAGCAAATGTGACCTAGGCATAACGACCGTTAGTTGTGGAATCGAATTAAATGAGCGCAATTCCTGCAAAGTACTACATAATTTTATGTTGGCTGTAAGAGGGATACACTACCTCTAAGGTACCTTACGCCCAATGCACTACAACACTGATATACGGTACATAGGCAAAGCTATGATTTGAAATGGTATATTCAATTTTAAAAGAGATGTTCACTGTATTGTGTTATTACTTTTTTGTTGGTACATTTTAGCAGTGTAATCATTTCCACCAGAGTGGCTGAAGCTGTAGGTATACATCTTCCTCACACTAGTACAAACAAAATACGTTTTTTAAACTCATTTGTAGACCATCCAAATCCATTTCAAGTTCGTCTTGTCGGTGGGTCCAATGATGCTGAAGGCAGAGTAGAGGTACTGCACGATGTATCCTGGGGAACTATCTGTGATACTTATTGGGATCTGAGAGACGCGAGGGTGGTTTGCAGAATGCTGGGGTTTGATGGAGCCTTGGACGCACCGAGATCTGCAAGATTTGGTCAGGACTCTGGTCGTACTCTACTAAAGTATGTCAATTGTGACGGAAATGAAGACAACCTAGCTGACTTTGCTCATCCAGGGATTGAACGTTTCTCATGCAGTCATACAATGGATGCAGGAGCCATTTGCTACTCAGGAAGTATGTTTCTCTCTCTCTCTCTCGCTTAATCAAGTATTGTAACTGACCATTTTGATTATTAGATGAACTCGAGATAAGTGACCTAAAACTCAATATTTCATTTTACTTGAAGTGCAAATGGTGTAAAGACAAACAACTTGAAATTTAGCCCCCCCCCCCCCCCCCGAGAAAAAATTATAGTCTAATATTACTTTTATTGTATGACAGTCAAATGCAACCACACTACATTTCGTAATTCTATAGCCAGACGTATTTTCTTTAGTATTCATATTTCAGCATAAATTATTTTTAGCAAATAATGCGTGTTTGGTGGATCATGATAATTCATCAAACATTATCGCATACCTTCGTACTATGAGTCTAAATAAGTTGATAATTTATTTCTTACTACAAATAATCTTGTTTCAAATTTCTTTTTCATTTATACATAAAACTATTATGACATTAGCCTAAATACTATCCCAAATCCGGTATATATATGTCTTTCCTATTCACGTGTAGCCCATCCAAATCAATTCCAAGTTCGCCTTGTCGATGGGTCAACGATGATGAAGGCAGAGTTGAAGTCATGCATGAAGGATCCTGGGGAACTATCTGTGATGAGGGGTGGGATCTGAGAGACGCGAGGGTGGTCTGCAGAATGCTGGGGTTTAATGGTGCCTTGGACGCACCGGGATCTGCACAGTTTGGTAAGGGCTCTGGTCGTATTCTGCTAAACTATGTCAGCTGTGACGGAACAGAAGACAACCTTGCTGACTGTGCTCATATAGGGATTGACCGTGTCTCATGCAGACATACAAAGGAGGCAGGAGCGATTTGCTTCTCAGGAAGTATGTTTTCTCTCTATTTTAACCTTGCTAGTAGTCCACCTACTCGGCAATTAATTTTGTTAATGATTATTGGATGAGCACGAACGTCGGAACAGTTATTTATTAGTGAATTTGAAAATCTCCATTTACCTCTTAAACAACATTTTTCGATGCATTGCCATGAAGTTTTGGTATCAAGAAGCCAAATCTTTCACAAAAAAGAAAAATTCTCATTATGGACAATTAGCTTGTACGTGGTCTTTTTTTAATGTGAACCGGAACAAGTATTGTTCTAAAGGAATATATAGGATGACGTTCAAATACCCCCCCCCCCCCCGTGTATCTTCATTTTGTCTTAACGACGGTTTTGCATGGAAAGCAACGACATCCAAAGCATAATAATTTCCATTATTCTACACATGGATATATTAAGCCGACAATGCGATATTCTCTCTCATCATCTACGGCCCTCGTTAAAATTGGGGTTAGTTGTTTGGTAGAACTTATAGGATATCTAAATGTGAACAGTTGCAGGTCATTTTGAAGTGCCTCCATACTTTTTATTTATTGAACGTGAAATGTGTGGTAATATCATTTCAAACAAGCATGTTTTACGTTCCTCTCTAATAGTCCATCCGAAACCTTTTCAAATTCGTTTCGACGGTGGGTCTAACGATGCTGAAGGCAGAGTAGAGGTACTATACCATGGCTCCTGGGGAACTATATGCGATACTTGGTGGGATCTGAGAGATGCGCGTGTTGTTTGCAGAATGCTGGGGTTTGACGGAGCCTTGGACGCAACGAGATCTGCACGGTTTGGTCAGGGCTCTGGTCGTATTCTGCTAAAGTATGTCAATTGTGACGGAAATGAAGATAACCTTGCTGACTGTGCTCATGCAGGGATTGGACGTTTCTCATGCAGTCATAAAAAGGATGCAGGAGCGATTTGCTTCTCAGGAAGAATGTTTTCTCTCTATTTTAACCTTGCTAGTAGTCCAACTACTTGACGATGACTTTTTTGAGTGCTTATTTGATGAGCACGAACGTCGGAACAGTTATTTATTAGTGACTTTGAGATTCTCCATTACCTCTTAAACAATATATTTCGATCTATTACCATGAGGTTTTGGTATCAAGAAGCCAAGTCTTTCACAAAAAAGAAAAATTAACGTTCTGGACAATTAGCTTGTACTTGGCCTTTCTTTATGTGTACGGGAACAAGTATTGTTCTAACGAAATATATATGATTATGTTCAAATACCCCCCCCCCCCCCTCCACCCCCATGTATCTTCATTTTGTCTTAAAATTGGGGTTAGTCGTTGGAAGTAATTTATAGGATATCTAAATGCAAACAATTGCAAATTATTTGTTAGTGCCCTCATACTTTTGTTTATTGAACTTTAAATTGTTGGTGATATCATTTCAAACAAGCATGTTTTACGTTCTTCTCTAATAGTCCATCCAAAACCATTTCAAGTTCGTTTCGTCAGTGGGTCTAACGAAGCTGAAGGCAGAGTAGAGGTAACGCGTAATGGATCCTGGGAAACTATCTGTGATGTTGGCTGGGATCTGAGAGACGCGAGGGTGGTTTGCAGAATAGCAGGGTTTGATGGAGCCTTGGACGCCCCGAGATCCGCACGGTTTGGTAATGGCTCTGGTCGTGTTCTGCTAACTCATGTCAGCTGTGACGGAACAGAAGACAATCTAGCTGACTGTGCTCATGCAGGGATTGGACGTTACACATGTAGTCATACGAGGGATGCAGGCGCTGTTTGTTATTCGGGAGGTAGGTGTTCTTTTTTTAAACAAAATTTTGTTATAGGTTAGCCATTTGAGTAAATACTTATTCACTTGCATATACACCTGAATGTTTATTGTGCATTTCCCTAATTCAGTAATTGAGGTTGAACGCAGGAAACTGAATTCCGCAAACAAGCGAGAATTATAACTTTTCTTACTCCAACGTCTCACCTTAATTTTGTTGTTATAGTTAGCGGATTGCTCTTCAGAATCTCTAGATATTTCTGGTCACGTGAGGTGCTCTTAACCAATTTTTTTGGTCGATTGGTAACACTTCAGTGACTTGTGCTTATAAATATATAAACCTTATTCACCAATGTTTGTGTTGACAAATATTTCATGCATGGGCTATCTTTTACGAATATTAATCCTCGTCATACATCTTACTATTATTTTTTGTAGAGGTTGTCAGTAATTTGTTTAAAGTAAATTTGATGGCAACTGAATAAATCTTTTGCACACACGTTTATCAATGATAAAATGCACTTCATCTGGACCCTCTAGATCCATTTCAAGTTCGTCTTGTCAATGGATCTAACGATGCTGAAGGAAGAGTAGAGGTACTGCACGATGGATCCTGGGGAACTATCTGTGATGACTGGTGGGATCTAAAAGATGCGAGGGTGGTTTGCAGAATGCTAGGGTTTAACGACGCATTAGCTGCACCTATTTCTGCAAGGTTTGGTCAGGGACCTGGCCAAAGTCTTCTGACATATGTTCGTTGTGGGGGAACAGAAGATCACTTAGCAGATTGTTTTCACGCAGGTGTAGGAAGTTCTCATTGTAGTCATAGTAGTGATGCTGGCGCCTCTTGCTCTGTGGGAGGTAAGCTTTTCAAATCATGATAGCATATTGAAATTCTGATTGTCATCATTTTCTATCCTGGCTGGATAGGTATATGCTTCTTGATTTGATACTTTCCATACCTTTCTGGTGCTAATGGAGAAGAGAATTTCATATTCATAAAACTGTCATAATTATTTATTTTCTATAAATGTTTACAAGTGTTCCTGTAGATTAACCTTTTTCTTTTATAATTGCGATGTGAGATCTTGTTACCATTTTATTTAAGGGGAAAACCTAAAAAATGCAATAAAAACCCGTCAGTATTTTTTTTACTTACAAATTTGTCGAAATATCAAGCTGTGGTCAAAGTGCTCACTAGCGAGTATTTCTTACAAGTGTTCGTCAATTTTCACCAAGGATTTCCAAAATACTGTTCTATGAAATAATTCGTTTGTAATTGCGTTGATAATCGTAAATATTTATAATTCTCTTTGATAGGGTCATTATCATCCTAACCCACCCTGTATTTGTTTGCTATACATTTTAGTTCAACTTGACAATGGAGCCGATGGATATGAAGGAAGAGTTGAGATACTACACGAAGGGTCTTGGGGGACTGTTTGCGACGATTCAAGGGACCTGAACGACGCTAAAGTTGTGTGTCGACAGTTAGGATTTGATGGGGCTTTAGCTGCTCTACCCCAAGCAAGATTTGGTCAGGGTTCTGGTGATATCTTTCTGGATGGTGTTCAGTGCAATGGAACAGAAACCAACCTCAAAGACTGCAAGCATAAGGGGATAGGTGTTCATAATTGTATACACAAAGAGGATGCCAGAGTCATATGTAGACATGAAGGTAAGACCATGAATCCGTCATTAAAAAAAAAAAAAATTGCAAAAACAACTGGATACAGATCGTCCACAACGAAAAGAAGAGGACTAAATTATATTTTTTAATCACGGTAATCGAACACCCGGGTAACGTCATTATACATTCAAAACACAACTTCCCTAATATATCTTGCCATTTTAGTCCGTCACTCGATATTAAGGAAAAAAACACAAACATGGAATTTTAGAAAAACTTCTGTAAAATAGACATTTTAAAAGTTAAATGTTAAAACAAAAGAATTTCAAATAAAATAAATACTGCCACAGGCTTTAGGAATTTTTTTTGATTCCCTTCTAACGAATACATTTTATGCAATGTTTGAGAGAAGGCCTGTTTTTATTCATTTTTTTTCTATATGCAATCTCTACATTCTTTTCATTCCATGAATATTTATCGATACAAATTTGTTTCTTCATCTTTCTAGGTTTGATGAATTACTCGGACTTGACTAACTCTGATGAAAAACCTTTTGCGTACACAACCAAGCTTTTGCAAATTGGACATGAAACTACGACAGTTCCACCACAAATGCAAGGACAAAACTTTAGCACACCGCGACATCCGCTTTACACGAGTAAAATTGGAAATTTAAAATCAACTGCAGTCCCAATTCTACTAGTTGATTTCAGAATGATAATTTTAATTGGACTGTGTATTTTATTATTAAGCTGCATTCTGATCGCATCACTTGGGTACTGTATTCATAGGTTTAAAAAGAGAATGGCTGCTAGGAATTTAGATACTGAAATATATATGGACGTAACGACTATGTCATCAATGCACGCTCTGTCACATGTTACTGGCTACCAAGCATTGAACATTGCCCCTAAATTACCTGAAAGGCGGAAAAGTGATGTTTTTGGTCACCATTATGAATCAAATATAGAAAAAATAAAAGATAATCATGATGGTGATTTAGAAGAGGACCACGAGTATGCGGACATGAAAACTGTTTACCAAGCACCTCAAACTGATAAGGACTTGGACATAGACGGATATCTCCTTCCGAACACGGAAATACCTTTAAACGATAGAAAGTCGGTATCAGATAGGAGAAAACCTTCTGATGAAAAAGCAGGAACGGGGTCATTATCTCAAGGCATAAAGGAAAATATGAAAAACGATTATATGGAAATGAAAACGGTTTACCAAAAGCCGAAAACGGGGACGGACATAGATCTTGATGGATACGTCCTTCCAAACGCAATGCCTTCGTTGAAAGATGATGATACAGTAACATATGAACTAACTCGTGAAAATAACGAAAAGGAATCGAACTTCGAAATCGTTTGTACCGGAGGTGAGGGGAAGGTCCCCTTAGCGGAAGACACGTCACAAAAAGAGATACACAAGTACATGGATATGAAAACTGTTTACCAAAGTCCTGCAACAGGAACCAACACAGATCTCGATGGGTATCTTCTTCCCAAGTACTATGCTAGAGACTGGATCTATCCGGAACAATATCACAGCAGCATCAAATGGACAATCTGATGAAAACAGGGACAATTAATTTTCGAAATGTATTTTTACGGTACCACATAAGGAAAGAATCTCGGCAAGTCAAGAAAAAGAGAGATCGCAAAGTATTGGCACTAGAAAAGAAGAAGGGAGAGTGTTGTACAAGCAACTATCGGAAGCGAATTTGAAGGGAAGTGCCGAGGTGGTATAGGTGTCGTGCAGGATGGATAGACAACAATCATGAATTTGGAGGGTGGAATTAGAGTAGCGACGGTGAATACGTGAGAGAGGAGCCGGCGGCCCAGAGGGGCTATGACATTACATAGTAGTAGTATGTATTTTAAAGAACGTGGTGAAAAATCGAGGATTCCAGTAAACCAACCTACGAAACAATGTGACAGCTATATGACTGTACATATGCCATATTGACTAAAAGACATACAATGAAGGAGATAAACATTTATCGATATCGCATCTATAAACCATTTATTGTAGACTTAGGACAGAATAATCTGTCGTACATAAAACACTAAATGTACCAGAATCATGTGCATAAGTCATGCTGACTGAAAGACCTGTCATGACCTGTCATGTTAACATCCTCTTGAAATGGTTGTCTTATTCCTCTTTCAACACAAACATGTTCTTACTACGTTTAAACTCACTGTGTTCCTTGTAATTTAGCACATTTAATTTGTATATAACAAGCATCAGATAAAACAACTTACAACTGAACAAGACCGAGTGCAGATACTCCAAATCCGAAATATGCAACAAAGAAATGTCCGATTAGGTTTGATTGGCTTCCAGAATGATTCTGCAAAAGAAAAAGCCACCTAAAAGGTTTGTCGGATATATGTGTTGGTGCGTTATGTTTGTTGCTCATATCACTAAAAATTATCATTACTGAAGCCCACACAGTATCAATTTGGTGCCTCATTTAATCTCAATGTATACATTATATTTTTCTGACAGGAAATGTCTGCAAAAACAAAGGAACGAAATGACACGGAAACTGTTGAAAGTTATCATTTCTCATAAAGTTCTAGATAAGTTCATGTTATGTTTTCAGACTCAATCTGAGTACAATATTTTTATTCTCCCCTAACTTGTATGAAATGATCTGATTATCTGTTATCTTGCGACAAACATATCTTGGTTTTCGATTTTAATGGTCCCAGAACGTGATATTAAGCGCTTTAAAATGTTATATATTAGTATTATCAAAACAGGCGGAAAAGTGGACCTTATCTGAAATTAATTAGTGGTGATTAATTTACAGGGCTGTACGACAATATTGTATGTGTTGGTGCGTTATGTGTGTTGTTTATATCACTTAAACTGATCAATACTGAAGCAAACACAGTATCAAATTGTTGCCTCATGTACTCTCAATGTATAAATTATATTTTCTGACAGGAAATGTCTGCAAAAACAAAGGAACGAAATGACACGGAAACTGTTGAAAGTTGTCATTTCTCATAAAGTTCTAGATGAGTTCATTTTATGTTTTCAGACTCAATCTGAGTACAATATTTTTATTCTCCCCTAACTTGTATGAAATGATCTGATTATCTGTTATCTTGCGACAAACATATCTTGGTTTTCGATTTTAATGGTCCCAGAACGTGATATTAGGCGCTTTAAAATATAATATATTAGTATTATCAAAACAGGCGGAAAAGTGGACCTTATCTGAAATTAATTAGTGGTGATTAATTTACAGGGCTGTACGACAATATTGTATGTGTTGGTGCGTTATGTGTGTTGTTTATATCACTTAAACTGATCAATACTGAAGCAAACACAGTATCAAATTGTTGCCTCATGTACTCTCAATGTATAAATTATATTTTCTGACAGGAAATGTCTGCAAAAACAAAGGAACGAAATGACACGGAAACTGTTGAAAGTTGTCATTTCTCATAAAGTTCTAGATGAGTTCATTTTATGTTTTCAGACTCAATCTGAGTACAATATTTTTATTCTCCCCTAACTTGTATGAAATGATCTGATTATCTGTTATCTTGCGACAAACATATCTTGGTTTTCGATTTTAATGGTCCCAGAACGTGATATTAGGCGCTTTAAAATATAATATATTAGTATTATCAAAACAGGCGGAAAAGTGGACCTTATCTGAAATTAATTAGTGGTGATTAATTTACAGGGCTGTACGACAATATTGTATTTGGCGGAAATCTATTAAGAAGTCGAAGTTCTGATTTGTTAGTTTAAAGCTATAATGTTTGTTTCCAAACAATACTTAGGGTTGTCTGTTCTTACTCTTTTTTATATATAAGTCTATGTGTTATTACATCTTTTAATCTTTTAAGTTTTTTTTTTTTTGGTTAATGTTATTATTGTTTTGTTGTTCAGTCTATGACAGGGGTGACTAGGAATGTGAATGGTCTACTGACATCGAAACAACTGCTTAATGAAATTTCAATTAACTTGAATTGGAGACGGTCTGAATGTAATGTTAATATTAATAAAATTCATACAAGTGTTCCGTCTGGTATGCAAAAAGTTTCGAAAAATATTGTTAATGATATTAATGTTAACATAAGATGTCTCTGCAACCTATCATAAGTATTGGGGACTTCAAGGTTGTTGCTAGGAATATATCCGTTGGCGTCCCCGGAAATATTTCTGTCCTTGTAGGCCACGCCTATTTTACGAAGGGTAAAAAACAGGTGTTTTTATTAATGTTCACTGATTACCTCAGAGAGGGAGAGGCTACGCTTTAGTTTGGGAATTGCGTTTTCACTGGTTGAAGATTGCAGTTAACCTTTGGTAAAGTTTCGCCTTTAAAGTTTAGTCGCAGGACGTGCAACTCAGTTCAGGTTTGCTTTACTTTTCACATTGCCATGATTTCTTTATATAAATGAATTCCATCCAAAGACTTTATTTCAATCTCACCTCTGACTTTTTTTTTCTTTCTCTAAACTGTTAAATTTCAACGAGAAATAGATCAGAGTATTTTTTAATATCTACGAAAGGTTGATATTTATCAATCTCCTTAGCGAAAGAGAACTGAGAAAAAGCCGAGATTCAGTTTGGAAGGACAGATAATCGAGATGAATGTTATAATTATGTTGCGGAGAGCAACTTAGCGTGAAAACATTTGATTATAATGGATGCTAAAATCCGAAAACTTCCAAGAATCCGCCCCCAGAAAGCTTAAAGATTAGTGAAAATCCGAATAAGGACGATTTAAGAACGACTTTTGTTTTGTCGTAATCGATCAAGCCCAAATTGACGAATTTGTGATAATATCTTGCAAGTAAGAGAACTTAAATGAATTTCAAATAATTTAATACATTTTCACTGTTGAATATGAATATAACAGATATATTTCACCGATGGGTGTGAACAACATGTAAGACACATTGTGATTACCATGAGATACATTTTTTTTTTTTTTTTTTTTTTTTTTGGGGGGGGGGGAAGAATTTTCCTTTAAGTATACAGAACAAAAGTACTCGCGACGTATGTCGAATTGCTTATTCGTGTTTGATCGCCGCAGCTTTAAAACATTTATCCTTTATCGTTTGTTAACATGTCTTTGAAGTTTGTGGATCTATATTTCTCGTTTTTCTGCCTTTCATTATTAAAACCTCGTGTCAGAACCATTCGTTATTGTCATGTCACTTTTGCTCAATAAACGACACAGTGTACAGTTAGTGTGGTAATAGACTCTTTCGTGCCTTTGTCCGAACTAAGTGAATATCTGCTTTTCACTAATATTTCCACACAACAGTGGCCGTCTTCGTATGTCATAATGGGGTTGCACATAAAACATTGTCGTTTATTAAGCAGTATACTTGTGGGAAAAGTCGTAAAACAATTTCTTACCTCAAGGAAAGGGGTTATCCTGGTTAAAGCTATATTTCATTTTTTAAAGAGTCGAAATAAATTCTTACCAAATCTCTTAGGAATATTAAAAAAAAACTTTGAAGTATATTAAACTAGAAATTTGCTTTTCCATTCTTTGATTCCTGATTTGGGAGAAATTTCGGCTAGCAGTCCAGCGATTTAGGGCAAACGAACTTGTCCCAAAAAAAATTGTTCTAGATCGACATTTCCAAGGATATACTATGGAGTACGATACCAAACCACGAATGCAGATTGACTATTCTTGCAAATGGGTAGCGGAGAAGAAATAGCACCATGGACACTTTTCAACCAGAAGTACGTCTCGTGAATGGCTCCAACCATGCTGAAGGAAGAGTGGAGTTCTTCTATAGTGAATCCTGGCAAACTGCCTGTGGTGCCTCGTGGGATCTAAGAGATGCAAGAGTGGTTTGCAGAATACTGGGGTTCGACGGTGCCCTGGCTGCGTCACGATCGGCTAGGTTTGGTCAGGGGTCTGGTGATGTTCTTCGTGTCGATTGCTGGGGAACAGAAGACAGCCTGGCCGACTGTCCATACTTTGGGGTCAGCATTCCGTGTGGACATCACATGGACGCAGGTGCCGTATGTTATTAAGAAGGTATGGACTTAAGACTTATTTAGTTATCGATTGCAAAATTTGGAACGCGCATGGTGTTCTCAGAATTGTATAACTTTCTTTACTTCAATTACGTTCATGACATATTTACAATATTTTCCAAAATCTCCCCCTTCAATAAACAAATGAATAAATGAATTAAAACGTAGGAATACCCTATTGAGATTGACGAATTTCTTTTTTTTGTCCATGCCATTCATAATTCACGAAAAATATGTAGTCGAATCTGAACTGAAAAAACATGAACTGATGTTCGTTTTAACATATTTTAATAATATAGCCCATCCGAACCCATTCCAAGTTCGGCTTGTTAATGGCTCTGACAGTGCTAAAGCCAGAGTAGAGGTCTTGCAAGACGGATCCTGGGGAACTGTTTGTGGTGTTGGCTGGGATCTGAGAGACGCGAGGGTAGTCTGCAGAATGCTGGGTTTTGATGGAGCCTTGGACGCACCGGGATTTACTAGGTTTGGTCAGGGCTCTGGTCGTATTCTACTCGATATGGTCAACTGTGATGGTACAGAAGACAACCTTGCAGAATGTGGTTATTCAGGGAATGCACGTTACTCATGCAGTCATAAAAGTGATGCAGGTGCCATGTGTTTACTCAGGAGGTATGATTTCTAGGCATTATTACCTACGAGTACACCTATCCGTTAAAGATTTTCATTGAGGACGAACATCAGAATAGCGTTTCATAAGTGACTTTAAAAATCTCCTTTTTTGCCTCTTAATGAATTTATTTATATAACTAAAGAAACCATTTTTTTAAGGAGCCGAATCTTTCACAAAATAGACAATTATTATCATTGTACAATTTGTTTTCATTTGATTGATTTATGAGGCAGGTATTGTAACGGATTGCACATAATAATCATGTTAGAATAAGATGTGTCCCTACTTCAATACATCATTGGATTAAGGCAAAATGGTGTTGATTTTCTTCACGTCTACACTCCGCATTGGAGATAGAGTTAATTACTAGGTAGTACTGAGATGATACCTCTTTGCAATCAATAACAACCGAAAGATGGCTCAATTCATTTACACTGCCGCCATACTTTTTCATCTGACGTATGTTGACATATGTGATGATATCATCTATTAAAAAACAGTCATTAAATTATTTTTCTCTTGTAGTCCATCCGGACCCATTCAAAGTTCGTCTGATAGGTGGATCTAACGATGCTGAAGGCAGAGTAGAACTTATGCACGATGGATCCTGGGGAACTATCTGTGATGACAGCTGGGATCTCAGAGACGCGAGGGTGGTTTGCAGAATGCTGGGGTTTGGTGGAGCCTTGGGCGCACCGGGATCAGCACGGTTTGGTCAGGGCTCTGGTCGTATTATTCTAGATGTCGTCGGATGTGACGGAACAGAAGTAAACGTAGCAGAATGCATTCACCGAGGGATTGGAGTACATTACTGTAGACATGATGAAGATGCGGGCGCTATTTGTTACAATGGAGGTATGTTTAACCGTCACATGCAGTACTGATATGTCATTATATTAAGAGTTTACTTATTATCCATTAATATCAGTCGTGAATGATCTTGAGATGATGATATGTTCAAGAAATAACATGTTAATAATAAGTCCATTGATTCCACCATTTTGCTCCTGGCTTAATCAATGAAGAGACCAATACTTTAGCTTAAGAATCATATTGAAACCATCCAAACTGTTCTACTACAATAACATATACATAACTGCCTTGTGCCATCTAATTCATTTTGTGTGCTATTTCACATTTCATTGGTTTTGATTGCATTATCAATTACTGACTTCCTTTGCCTCAGCCCATCCAAATCCTTTCGAAATAAGGCTCGTCGATGGATCCAGCAAAGCTGAAGGAAGAGTGGAGGTCTCCTACGATGGATCCTGGGGAACTATCTGTGATAATGGCTGGGATCTTAGAGACGCGAGGGTCGTCTGCAGAATGCTGGGATTCAAGGGAGCTTTGGAAGCACCGACATCTGCAAGGTTCGGTCAGGGATCTGGGGATATAATTCTCAATCTTGTTGGTTGTGACGGAATGGAGGGAAATCTTGCGGACTGTGCACATATTGAGTTAGGTGTCAATTACTGCGGACATGAAGAGGATGTTGGTGCCATCTGTTACTCGGGAGGTATGTGTCAATACTATCAGTAAAATGATATTGTGTGCACACCTTTTTATGATATAGTCAGGCGCAAGAGTAGATTCCTAAGCACCCTGTAAAGATTGTTTGGCTGTTTTAAGGCGTCCCCCAGTCATGCTAATTTTAGGCGTTCCACTGACATTCTCACCGAAAAGACACTGTTTGCACAAGGTAAAGAAGGTGCAAGAATGAGTGGCTACAATAAAAAATGGCACTAGTGAAGTGATGGTCCTTTATGTTAAAATATGTGTTTTACAGTCATAATAGGCATAATGTACATTTTCCCTAAATGTCGACACATCTCCCCTGATATGGCAAAGGCTACTAGGATGTCTCCGATAGGAGTTTAAACAGATATATAGTAGATGATACGATTATTAAAAAACTTCGCAACTCCTATAAAACTTAATTTGAAAGCGTACCCAAATGATTATATGAACTAGAAAAGGAAAGGGAATGACAATTGTGGCTACACTAAAATAAATTTCTTTTTCGTTTTAGCCCATCCAAACTCTGTTGGAGTACGGCTCGTGGGTGGATCCAACAGTACTGAAGGCAGAGTAGAGATCAGATTCAATGGCACCTGGGGAACAGTTTGCGACGATGGCTGGGATTTGCAAGATGCACAGGTCGTATGCAGAATGCTAGGATTCGGCAACGCCTCGACTGCACCAGGTTCAGCCCAGTTTGGCGAGGGTTACGAAGACATTATCCTGTCTCATGTCGGGTGCGATGGAACAGAAGACAATCTTGCGGACTGCGCACATCTAGGGTTGGGAGTGCACAACTGCCAACATAACGAAGACGCTGGGGTCACGTGTCTCATAGGAGGTACAATATTAAATTTACGCACATTGCATCCAGTCATCATTTTTCAATTAACCTTTCAAAGTGACCTAACTAATATTGAAACGTTTTGAATCCAATTATGAATGAGTTGCTTACAAGGAAAAAGGTAATAAATTATTTACGAAATTCATTATAAAGATAAATATTCGTATACAGGGCAACGGAATCGTACGCACTATATTAAGCAGTTACGAATCATGCTGGAATCAGCGCAAAGACGAGAAATAAAGGATTTAATTACTTCAAAAAGTTACTAACTTTCTCTTAACTTCATTCAAAACTGTATACACACCTTCGCTTACATATCTTTATAATTAATTATCATAGCCCATGTTTTTATCTTTTTTCCGTATATATTTTGAAAATATGAAATGTCTTTAATAATGTGAAATGTTAATTCATGATATTTATCTGATGTTCCACTTTTGTCATAGATATGGCTGCCTATTCCCATTTAGTCGCGCCTGATGTTACAACACCTACTATTGAAGATCCGATGACAGCTACTGAAGACATAACATTAGCCTCGTCAACTACGCAGAACATTTCCCGCAATCAAAAAATCCCGACTAATATTGAAGATCTGAACTTGCATAAACGAGCTAGTCTAATGTCAGATCTTCCTAAGATGTTTCTGCTTGGGCTTTGCGTTGTATTCTTTACCATCATCCTGATATTGTCCTGCTGGTACTGTCTTCATAGAATAAGAAAAAGAAGGGCTGCGAAAAATGTAAACGCCGATATTTATATGGATGTAACGAATATTGGCTCACTGCAAGCTATTTCGCTTAACTCAGTTTATCAAGACCTGAACGCCCCACCTCGGTTACCGGATAGACGAAAATCCGGTATGCTTCATCATGATTATGAATCAAATATAGCAACTGATGATGACGGAAAAGCAGATCTGAATCTCTCGCAATACATAAAACAAAGAGAACCACATAAATACATGGACATAAATACCGTTTATGAAACACCTGACAATGAAAAAGACTTTGATCTCGATGGATATATCCTTCCGACCAGGGACGCATTATCGGATGATGGAGTGACAGCAACGGCTGATCAACTTCGTGGCGATAAATCGAATAATCATGAGTACATCGACATGAAAACTGTCTACCAAACGTGAGAGGACAAGTCCGACACAGACTCGAGCGACAACGATAGAAAAACACTAACCAATGTGCAAATAAATAAAGCTGAACCTCAAAAAACTGCTGAAGTTTCTAAGAGTTTAAATAAAAAGACTGGAGGCTGCCGTGAAACAAAAAACATAACACGGGATTATTACCATGAATATATGGACATGGCAACTGCGGGTAAAATATGCATAAGATAAACGATACAATTAGACACTTATGAGAAGGGGTTCAGTTGTGGCTAATGCACTTATCCGTCATTTGTAAGGATGTACACAAGTGTGCTGAAATAAAAGATTATTGAATGAGAGCCGTATTTTAGTGGTAACAAATTACCACAGTCAAAAAGGATTCTTCCGCTTCAGTACGATAGAAAACTGAAAGTGATGTCAAATTTAATTATTAATGGCGGTCATAAGTTCAGCAAGTATTAAAATTAAAATCCTCTTTAGTTCTCAGTTCAATGACGATTAATGCCGATTCTATTACCATTCACACGCAACTGTTTTTCTAAATCATTTTTTAATTCAATGGACATGTCCTATGATTAAACTTATCTTCAACCCACAGTTGTTTCTCCATTGTATAATATAATTCAAGACAAAATGTATGACAGTAATACAGACTTTCATGTAAATGTCAGGTTAAACGGCAATAATTACGTAATAAATGAAATAATGAATAAAACAATAAGGATTTGGGTACAAAAAATGAAAATATCATATATTTTCCGTAATTTTACCTCTTTATGATACACGAATAATCATTTCTGTAAGATTGTAAATAAATTGACGATTGTAATTGCTTAACCAAATAAGAGCAAAATGTGCGACATAGCAAGGTATGTACAATAAGGGAAACAAAATCGTATCAATCATATTTCGTTCCTTCTTTGGATATAGACGTCAGTGGCGGATCCAGGGGGGCCCGGCCACCCCTGGCAAAAAAACTGTGTATTTTTACATTTTTTAACGTTACTTTTTCCTTTTTTTTGGGATCCCCCCCCCCCCGGCGCTCAAGGGGGGGGGGGGGGGGGGGGAGGGGGGGGGGGGGGGGGGAGTGCAATTTTTCAAATTTTCGAGGACCAACAAAAAAATTAGTGCTCACTACGCCCCCCCCCCCCCCCAACCCTGGGCCCCCACCCCTAAGAAATCCTGGATCCGCGCCTGATAGACGCGTTATAGCCAATTACTTAGCTATTTACTGTACTCTATTGACTCTATCATCACTTTTAAACTAATTCATTATGTAAATAGAGATGCACACAGAATATTCATAATCATATGTAATTCTCTTCTATTCATCTAAATGATCTATTTTCACAATTACTCAATTTGTATTTGTCCTACAGATAATAGATTGGAATACGAGCCAGGTTCAACATTGCAGTTAAATAATATACGTACTTGCTTTCAAAATAACAGTTCTGGTACCTCAGCACTTTGTGTCTTCTTTTTGTGTGTTGTAGTTGTTAGTGAGTATCTTATTGGCTACAATATATAGTTATAATGTGCACGACTTTGCAATATAACAACCTTTTTAACACGGTACAACGCATACAAACGAGAAATATCTGCGCACCTCTCTTACCTGCATGTACTCCATTGTTTGCGCAGCGTGCATGACCCGACTCCAAGGGAGCAAGGCAAGAGGTCGAAAATCCCCTCAATTATACAGTGCGTCCCAGAAAAAACGAAACCGAGAATTATCGATGTTTTATCATAACTTAGTCTCATTTATAATTAATAAATGACACATATTTGTCAACTCTGTTTGTTGCTACGGCAGCAGCCAGTGAAAACGAATTCGTTTGATACAATTATGGAAATGCAAGCACTACTTTAAACAAACAGAACTTTGTCATTCCGTGCTCATATTTCCTGATTAAGGTGTCATATTAATGGGCAGAAACTCAACTTTCTAGAAATGTGATTTTCTCCTTGAAATTCAGATACCGTCCGCCAAATGACTTTTTGGTTTCCTCTCCTCAAATTCATTTAAATCACTCATGAAATATGCATCATATGAGTTGCATCAAATGAAAGAAGAGGACCTAAGCTTTCCAAATATGTGTCATTTATCAAATATAATTGTGGTTAAGTTATGATAAAACATCGATAATTCTCGGTTTAGTTTTTTCTGGGACGCACTGTATATTGCAAATACTGCATGCATTCAGTATAACATAATAATCACTTAAAAATATAGAATGTGCCTCGAGCCATTATATCTTAACCTCAGCTTGCTGACTCGGTAAAATATAGTCTCACTCTGGAATTTGTCGGTTCACATATTTTGTTGTACATCAACTCCGCAGAATGGGATATAACGCGTGCTAAAGTTAATTATACTGTGCACCTCTCAGCCCTGCGCGTACCCATCGTTTGCAATATCTTAGCTTGGCGCATGTAAAGGGAGGCCCTTATTCCAAAGGATTACAAATGTACCCTGAATCATATTTAACATAAATAGCATGCAATTCGTTGTTCCCTATAACATATATTCAGCTCCAAAATTAAGAATTTACCTCGTGTCATGATATTTCAACTTATATACTTATTAGATACATGGTTCATTCATTGGTTCAACTAGAAATATACTTATAAAATACATGGTTCATTTATTGTATTGAACTACGAAATATGCAATATTTGTATACTAATTATATACACATTAGAGAGTCCCATGGAAATCCAGGGGTAGATTGTGCAGATGAGAAATACATTTTGCAATATTAAACTTGACGCTATCATATTTTGTTGTAATAAAAAAAGTGGAAATCAGGCAGGAAAAGCTGCGAGTTAACTTGAGAGAAATGGAAAGAGCGTGAGAGGGGAAAGAGAAAGGAGGAGAGGTGAGACCACTTTACAAACAATTGGGTATTGAATTGTAAGCTAGACATTGCATTTCAGGAAAAAGTACTAAAACTTTTAACATCACGGTCCCACACGCCATAGGCCTACATACAATATATTTAATGGAATATGTTGCCTTTAATGTACACAAAGTTAGGAAATTCGCCATCATAGGCCATTGATATAAATCCACATTCGTTCAAAAGCGAAAGTACAGATGAGCTAAGAATAAACTACAGTTTCTGCTGCACTTCCTGTGCTATAACACAACTCGCCTCGGTGTATGACTTGCGTGACAACCCATCTGAAACTCGTATACGTCGATGCGATAAATTCCTTTCGTTCAGGCTGATGCGTTTTTCTGAGACGTGCTTTCCCAGAGGTTACCGACAACTAGTACAGAAATTTACAATATCGTCGTTATTTTTCACCAATCAAAGAATTTCTCGACATAAAAGAACCTTTGAGGCACAGCTAATGGCTGATCCCAGCCATTTCTCACAAGAACAGGTTCCAAGAGGCGGCAGGAAAAGGGTAAACTGCACTGAACACTCTCAAAAAACTCACGTCGCTATTATATGCTAATAGTAATACGTATATTACATACACAAAGTCAAAGAGAAAGCATGAAAGAGAAGGACTAGTTTCCACTTATAAAACAGATGTAATATTGAAGAAAATATGCAAACAAGTACATTGTCATTATCAACCTGAAACGGTTGAGCATGGGAGGGATATCCCCTGTGGCTTAGCACAGACTGAAATGGTTACAATACATAATCTGATTAATAATCTGTGTTCATTTTCCTATGATGCTTAATCTAAAAAAGAGCTACTCCAGGTGTTTACGTTGAACCATATCCATAAAAAACAACGAGGTTATTGCTCTTATTTGTATTGTTATTATATAGGCATTGCGTGGAGGTCTCACGCTGATCGTGCAGCAAACGGCACGGAGGTTGCACGGTCACCGCGCCTTCTCCGCGCAACCTCTGCACGAAAGCTGCACGAGCTCCGTACGATTTACGTGCGGAGGTTGCAGAGACTGCACTGGTGTTGCACTGATATTGCACGATTTCCGTACTATCTCCGAGCAGCCTCTGTAACGGACGTGTCCCGGTCTGCCCCCGAGGGCCAATACAAGAAATGGCACGATGCTCCTAGATAATATAAACACAAACATCGTAGCCCGTAGCCTCCTACCATGTCTTCGAAATATCGTAGACTAATTTATCGTACGGCGCCCGGGGCAAATGTAATCCAGGCATTAATGTCTAAAGGAATCCTGATCATGCTGATTGTAGCTAGTTAGAGTGATCCTGATTATACTGTTGTCCATACGTTCCGCGTAAGGTGGGGAGGGGGGGGGGGGGGGGATTCGAGAGCCTATTACAAATGGCCGAGTCTAAGCGGACACTTTTTTTTTTTTTTTGGTCTCGAAATTTGAAAATTTGACATTTTTCTTCGTGGGGGGGGGGGGGGTAAGGTCACCTTTTTTAAGTTAGCCGTGGGTATATATATATATATATTTTTTATAATACCAAAAAAAACAACCAAAGGGGGGGGGGTTTAGGTTTTTTTAGGGGGGTATACACACATAAAAATACCAAAGGGGGGGGGGGTTTAACCCCCAACCCCCCCCCCCCCCCCATTTCGTACGCCCCTGCTTCTTAGGAGAACTATAGCGCCGATTGGAGAGGATGGGTGGCGGGAGTGGCTCGACGTTTCGGACAGGTTGATGATCGGTCGTGTATATCTATGATTATGTTTTGTAAATGGGATGATCTAATGATCGTAATTTCGTAATATCTTATTTGCAATGCCGTCAATATTATTGTTGTCGAGAGAGAACTCTCCCATTTATAGGATAAAGAAATATTCAATATTTCTATGCTATGTTTTTAATGGAAAAAATTGTGGATACAATAGTTTGAAATGTTTTCCCGCGAAAAATGGCTCTTCCACTATGAAAAAAGGTAATAGGCATTTTGACGGATGTAGGTCTCTCGGAAATGGATATTTCTCCATGAGGCATAATCTTTCGACATAACTTCACGTGTAAAGAGAAGGAACGACTGACTAGCCTCAGGAGATAAGACAAGCATGCAAGAGATGTCAGCTTTCTGCCTTTTCCTGTACTTTCGAGAGAATTAATATTCACATTTCCATCCGTGAATAATTCCTTGAAATTTCATTGAGTTATTTTTTGCCTATTTCGAACGATTGTGGCAAGCACTGAATCCAATGACCGGGGTAATAGTATATTTGTAAAGCGCTTAGAGGCATTTGTATTAAGCGCTATATAAAAATTAAATATCATTATTATTATTATTATTATTGGCTAAATTTTGTTTAGTTAAGAAAGTCAGGTCTGACTTTTGTATTGGGTTCTGAATTGGGTTCTGTTCACCGTATACATTAATACAATAATCTATCAAACAGTGGAATTCAATTCTTACCAATAAATTGTGACTCAGGTCCCGCAAGTGATGAAAGGTCTAGTGTCTAGTCACTCTCAACCAGTCGTTCTGGGTATAATTGGCGTGATATCTTGTAGAAAGGCTCCATGTTACCACACACAAAAAAACTCTACTAAAACTCTACCAACCTATATCTTTAAGTTTCTGCTTTTCCCACGAAGAATTCATTCACATATAAAAGAAAAACAGTCTCACAGAGAAACTCCTAGCTCGTTGGACAAATGTCAGCAGTCTAGGAACTAGTTTAACCGCTGTCCCCCTCCAAAAAAAAAAAAAGTCCAGCAACGCGCCTGTTAGTTATCACAGTTTCACGATCAAATAACCTGATTTGTAGTTATCATATTTTCAAATAATTTGAGGGGCAAACGATCTGTTTAGAAAAAAGGTTAATTCTTATTTTCGTTCTCCGTCACAATGAACCACTTTGGATAATATACAACTAAATGCAACTTTGCGGAAACTCATCGACAGTCTTCGACAGTCCAGATATACGTCTTATAAATTGCTCCAACAATGCTGAAGGAAGAGTGGAGATCTTGTACGGTGGATCGTGGATGACCGTTTGTGGTGATTTATTCTGGAATCTGTTAAACGCAAGGGTAATATGTAGAATGCTGTGGTTCGACGGTGCCCTGGCTGCGCCGCGATCGGCTAGATTTGGTCAGGGTTCTGGTGATATTCTTTACGTCGAGTGTTTTGGGACAGAAGACAGCCTGGAAGACTGTTTCATTGTGGCCAAACCTTTCTGTGAGGATCACAGAGATGGGGGCGCCGTGTGTTAATCAGGAGGTAAGAACTATTTTGGACATGAGGAATCGACTAGTCGGAATTTTTAATGGCATAAAGAACAATTTGCGAAAAAAAAAATTATTTGAGCTAATAAGGCCTGAATTTAGTTCTTCCTATCATTTCAAAAAATCAATAACTAAAATCTAATGTTTCCGTTCGGAAAAGTGATAGTGAAGTTTTTATCACATTTTATGCTGGCGTTTGACTTTGACAACTTTTTACGCATTTCTTGAATGTTGACAATTAAACATGCAGTCATATTGCATTTAAGAACTATACACATACTAGTATAATATAAGTTCGCTTTAGTTCATTCACTTGTTCTTTTTTAATTTAGCCACTCGAATCCCGAGTCTGATCGGTGGCAAAACAAAAAACATATTTTATATTTAACTGACAATAATATTGAGAAAACATCGAATTGTTGGCATTTTGCACTTGATGTTATATTCATTAGTAGTTGAGGCAAATTATCAATTTTAAAAAATAAAGAATCGCAAAATGTGAAAAATGATAGGTAAAAAATAAACTTTTCTCATTAGCCCATCCCCAGCCATTTCAAGTTCGTCTGGTCGGTGGAATTAACGATGCTGAAGGCAGAGTAGAGGTACTGCACGATGGATCCTGGGGAACTATCTGTGATGATAACTGGGACCTGAGAGACGCGAGGGTGGTTTGTAGAATGCTGGGATTAGATGGAGCATTGGAAGCACCGGGATCGGCTAGGTTTGGTCAGGGCGCTGGTCGTATTCTTCTAGTTTATGTCGGGTGTGAAGGAACAGAAGATAACCTTGCAGACTGTGCTCATCCAGGAATTGGAAATTACTGTAGTCATAGACGAGATGCCGGCGCCATTTGTTATTCAGGAGGTATGTTTTTAAAAAGTCATACTTTCAATCAACCTCTTTTAAATGCTTCCAAAAGTCCTTGCTCAAACATTACACATATGAGTGTTGCAGTGAAGTCCGAAACCTTGCGACTGAGGCATTGACCATTGTGACCAGCAAGGCCAAGGCCTCATATAGCTCCGTTTAGTCTCATTTCACAACGCCCCCTATCGTCAGCAGCCATACATGTTAGCCTATGGAATTGTACCAACAACACAAAAAATCGTTAAAAATTCCTTTTTTGTTTAAACGAAAAGCACATCCACCCCGACTTACGTTATCACTAGCTCTTTCATTGGAACCCTCATGTCCCATTGACTTTTGAAAGTTCACCCACCGTAATTTGATCAAAAAAGGTTGCAAGCTCGTCATTGCCTATAGTACACATGTGAAACAAGTCGAACTTTGGACTCAGTTTGCCAAGCGATTTTAAGATTATAGGTCAAGCACACGAAGGATAAGAAGCATGAATTATCATGGATCACTTCTGCTTGGTTCATTATGTCCATTTAATCCAACCCCACCGTAATTTTCCCGTTTAGTAAAATCAAAAATTTTGCCGAGTTTAGCAAAAACATGAATATTCATGAACGGTCAGACAATACAGCCTTTTAGTACGTAACGTATAGTGAATGGGAATGGGCGATGATCCGTCCAGGAGGTAGAGGTCAGTGGTTTGTGCTGGCAATGTTCCCCCTTGCGAAAATGAGACAATCGGAGCAATATGAAACTTCAAGACCAAGGCCAAGGCCCAATCATAAATAAAGTTGGGGAAAATGGAACGTGCATACATGGATGTCCGCACACATATAAACAGACAAAAAAACATGGGCTTCTTTATACCAAACAAGCTGTGTTTTAAATGTAGGCAATGCCTACATGAAATAAATAACAATATTAACGGAAATATTTTCAGTGGGATGTGAGGGGGTGGAAAACTGTTACAAATATTCAGTTACATAATCCCCTTTTTATTACCTCCTACTTTATATTTGTTATCGATTTCCTGGACTTACATGTAAATAGCTGGTTAGCAAGCGAATCGAGCTAATTAATAAAGAGGGACTTCAAGCGCTCCTGCCTCACATATTAGTTGCATGGGACTATATCTTTAACAAAGCTTGATTTGGAGCTCGCATTTGGTTAATAAATCATGTAGGAAACCCCTTATTCTGTTTTGCACTGTATTTTAGTATCATCAAAGGATGTATGACATATCTTAAACACTCAGTGCCCTTGTCTTCTTTTAATTTGCTGTTAGGCCCAATATACAATATAAGGCTTTTTTTTAAACTTGATATGGCAAGGTGATGAATGAGAGATCTCATGCAAGGTTGCACAGCAACAGTTGGCGTAGCTAGGAATTATGGCATTCGAGTAAAACAAAATTGTCTTCATCCCCTCCACCCAGACTTATTATGATGACAGGGGGCAAACCTTCAAAGTAATTTTAGGCATTTGACACAGGAATATATAAGGGAGCAATTTAATCAAGCTGTATAGAGTTCGAATTATTATGAATAATAAACGATATTCTCGAATACCAGGATAAATCTTGTCAAGGAAATTATAAAAGCATCTCAAAGTTTATATTTCTTTAAAAACTTTGCAAGTGCCATTTTAAACTATACATATGTTATCCTATTTTAGGGGCGCAGTGTTAACATTATACCGATGCAACTCAAAAGCTTATTTTAAGGAGCGTAGGAATGACGATGACATTCTCTTCTTCTTGTTATTATCTGAACCCTTTAATGAGATGTTTATAAGTAACATTAATTCAATTATGTTGTGACAAAGCGCACTGCAAACGAACTTTAGAAAATTGTTGCTTTTATTATCTCACAAAATAATTCCTAATGCATTTTTACCCTGCGTTTTAGTGGCGCATATGAAATTTTTTCGCGCCATCTATTTTGCGTATTGTTTCCGCCTTCAATGGAATGAAATGTGTTTAACTGGAATCAGCAGTGAACAAAGCACAGAAACAAAGATGTATACCTGTCTATCAAAAAAGGCATGTGTGTTGACATGAATGACGAAAAACAAGGGCCACAAAATAGGGGTGATTTTACATCGGGGCACTTCTTCTGTCACAGGGACATTGTGTTGGTCTCTTAAGTTTTGTTGCAAGAGGGACATTTTCTTGATCTGTTATGTTCACCTACATGAAGAATTGGTATTGCCTTCATAACAAACTATTATCAGACAAAGCAACCAAACTACAATTTTACTTTAAAAAAAGTAAAATTAATTAAATTGCCTTGGGATTGTTAGAAAAAGTAAAAACGCTTTGAATCATCAAGGCTAAGGCCAAGGCAATGGGAAAAGGCTAATACACTACAACATTGATATATGTAGGCATAGTTAAGATTTGACATGTTTTATTATAATTCAAAAGAAATGTTCGTATTTATAAAAAAAACACATATGTATTGTGTTCATTTCTTTAAATATATGCTATCGAAACGTTAATGATTTTTTTGAAAAAATTACGTTTTCGCAATGTAATCATTTCCAACGAAGTTGCTACACCTGTGTGTAAATATTATATCCTTATTATACACTTTTCAAAATTCATTTTTAGCCCATCCGAATCCATTTCAAGTTCATCTTGTCGGTGGATCTAACGATATTGAAGGCAGAGTAGAGGTACTGCACGATGGATCGTGGGGAACTATATGTGATTATTTATGGGATCTGAGAGACGCGAGGGTGGTTTGCAGAATGCTGGGGTTTGATGGAGCCTTGGAAGCACCGGTATCTGCTAGGTTTGGTCAAGGCGCTGGTCGTATTCTTCTAGTTTTGTCGGGTGTGAAGGAACAGAAGATAACCTTGCAGACTGTGCTCACCTAGGGATTGAAAATTACTGTAGTCATAGACGCGATGCCGGCGCCATTTGTTATTCAGGAGGTATGTTTTTAAAAAGCCATACTTTCTATCAACCTCTTTTAAATGTTTCCAAAATTCCTTGCTTAAACATTACTTAGATGAGTGTTGCAGTGAAGTCCCTAACTTTGCGACTGAGGCATTGACCATGGTGACCAGCGAGGCCAAGGCTTAAACTACAAGACCAAGGCCAAGGCCCAATCATAAATAAAGTTGGGGGAAATGGAACGTGCAAACAAGGATGTCCGCACACATATAAACATACAAAAAACATGGGCTTCTTTACACCAAACAAGCTTTTTTTTAAATGTAGGCAATGCCTGCATGAAATAAATAACAATATTAATGGAAATATTTCCAGTGGGATGGGAGATGTTCGTATTTATTTAAAAAAAACATGTGTATTATGTTAATTTTTTTAAATAAATGATAACGAAACGTAAATAATTTTTCTGAAAAAATTTACGTTTTCGCAATGTAATAATTTCTAAAAGAAGTTGTTAAACCTATGTGTAAATATTATATCCTTACACGGGGAAAAACGAATTACACTTTTCAAAATTCATTCTTAGCCCATCCGAATCCATTTCAACTTCGTCTATTCGGTGGATCTAATGATTCTGAAGGCAGAGTAGAGGTCATGCATGAAGGATCCTGGGGAACTATCTGTGATTATTCATGGGATCTGAGAGACGCGAGGGTGGTTTGCAGAATGCTGGGGTTTGACGGAGCCTTGGACGCACCGGGATCTGCTAGGTTTGGTCAGGGCTCTGGTCGTAGTCTGCTAAACTATGTCAATTGTGACGGAACTGAAGAAAACATAGCAGATTGTGGTCATGCAGGGATTGGACGTTACTCCGAATGCAGTCATTCAAGGGATGCAGGAGCCCTTTGCTACTCAGGAAGTATGTTTTCTCTGCATTTTAATCTAGTTGTACAGCTACCCGACAATGAATTTTCGTTGAGTGCAAGAGCACAAACATTTCCATTGCTCCGGATGAAAACCCACCCCATTGACCCCGTCCCCTCCCACTAAAGCCTAGATACGACAATGCAGTTAATCCCCTTGTTACTTATACACGAAACGATTCAACTTGTGCTCTAATAACAACAAAATTAAATTATTTGTATTCATATATCCTATCAATAAAGACAAGAAAAATAACAAAAATGAAGTAATCGAAGACACACCGTAGCTACAGTTGCTGTAAGACGTCTAAATAGATAATTTCGTCGCTTTTAATGACTATGGATGTTTTAAAAAGAATTATACTCTGTTTTATGATTGAGACACTAAAGAAAACGATGAGATTGTTGTTGTTCTTTAATAAAAATGTCCTCAATTCTTTATTATGTTTCAGAATCTACTAGTACTATTGAATTCGAGACTACCGATCCCTCTTTGCCGAGTACCACCCTAGAAAGGCTTTCAACGGATTTTGGAAGTACATCTCTGTATTCAAATACTCAAAACGTACCTAGACACTTCAGTCCAGATGAACCTGAAAATGTACAATCTTATGAAGTCACCCGCAATCTTTTTCTACTGCTTGGAATAAGTATCCCCGTGTCAAGCATTATTCTTATCGCAGCGTTCGTATATTGCCTATGTCGATCCCGGAAGAGAAGAACTAAAAAGAACCTTGATGCAACTGTATACATGGATTTGATGCATTCTAAGTCTGTAGACCTTCAGAACTTAGACTCAATCTATCAGGATATTAGTTCCCCACCTAAATTACCAGCGCGCTTGTCAGCCGTTGTATCATCTCGGAAACAAAAATCACAGGTTGCCTTGACAATAAGTCAAAACACGGCAGGTGAGCAGGTGCACGACATAGGTAAAAACGGACTAAACGCATTCCATGAATACATGGACATGAATACTATCCGTAAAAGACCTCCTAGTTCTAAAGATGAAGACATTGATGGTTATCTTTTACCAACTGCTACAACGTCGGAACCAAGAGTGTACATGGAAATAGGAACGACAACTGCAGATGAAGTAGGTTCTGACAATGAGATAAAAATGTCAAGAGCAAGACGCAGCAATAAACAAGATGCGATTCATAAATACATGGATATGAAGCCTATAAGTCAAAAACCCGCAACAGGCACAGAAGTAGATCTTGATGGTTACCTTCTTCCATCTTCCACAGCTTCAAATTCTATCTTTACATCAACGTTAGTAACGACAGCTGCCAATGTAACAGAGAATGACGTCAGAACGACAAGAATAAGAACGAGAAATATACAAGATATAGACCAGAAGTACATGGACATGACTATTGTTTATCAAAAGCCTTTATCCGGTTCAGACTTCGATGTTGACGGTTATCTTTTTCCTGGTGTCACATCAGCAGACACCGACCAGGATGTTGATGGCTATCTTCTTCCAAGCGTTACGCCCTCCAAAATCGAAGCTATCCCAAATATCAGAGCAAAATCAACTGGTTTACTCGATATTGACAATAAACGAAGTTTGAAAGGAACACTACAATCCAGCAGACAAGGTGGAATTCATGAATACATGGACATCAAGTCTGTTTATCAAGAGCCCCCAGAAGTTACAGACTTGGACACTGATGGGTATCTTCTACCTGGCGTTAAAGGTCCGGGAAAAGAACGTTCTCTGAATGTAACTGGAGTCAAACGGTGTTACAAGAAAGCAAGTGTCAGCAGAGAACTGAAACATACTCGAGGAAATTACCCTCACGAGTATATGGATATCAACTCAGATACGGATGTAGGCATAGACAGGGATCCATCTGTAACTCAAGGATCCCGGACAAACTGTCCATATGTGAAAGATGTAGGACATGCCTCCATAACAAAAGGCAGTACAGCGACTGAGCTACATGAATACATGGAGATGATAACTGTTTATGAAGAGCCTTCTGCAGATAAAGACAATTATCCTGACTGTAATTATGATTCCACAATCTCAACACACCAGGCTAGAGTCCCGATGAATGCTAAAATGGCAGTAACTGGCGTATCACTTGGTGATGACAAAGTCAAAGTGGCAAGGTCATCGCAAGATAGGCAATACGATATCATTCCTGAATACACCAACATCACAACCGCTTAAAGCTTATCTGTACTAGTTTATGGGAGGGATGAGACCGCCCTGCAAGGTCACTGGACAGGTGGTTAACTCATCAACTCAGCTCTCAATTAACATAAGAAAAGGAGGATCATGGGGGACCAATGGTCACCGATTAGGCATTGTTTTCTATATAGAGGGAGCAAGTAGCTACAAGTACGACAGTGTGGCTTTAAGACTTGGTCAGATATCGCGCGGTAAACCGATGCAAAAAATTAAATAGCTGCATATTTGTCACGTGTTAAAGTGTAAAGGTATGGCTTCTTTACGTCATTATATCAAAACGATAATATTTTGTCACGTCATATTTGAACGTGCCTTTATTAAAAAAAGGGACAACAATGGGGGACATAGTTCTTGATATTGGACTTTCTTTTAGATACCAAACATTACGAAGTTTAACAATTATTTCGTCCAAACCCGAATGTTGGACAGACGTTGATAATTGAGATGAAATTTAAATGGACGAGGATCATCAATAGGTCTACATAGAAAATATGGAACTTTAGAAGAACACTCACAAAGGAAAGGCCAGGATAGATGTATTTTGAAAATATGGTAATCAGATACTTTGATAGTGATGCACACACTATGATGTACTCAACAAAGTGTCATTTTGTTGACGATGTAAACGTGCCTGTAAATACAGTTTGAAATCCCATGATATTACAATCGTCAGTTTATTGATACTTTATTGTAACGCCTGTAAGTTGATTACTGATAATCTCGAATTTAATGATTTGATCATTTCAAACCCGCACTAGAACAGAGTGATGTATAGTTATCACCAGCTTGTCTGTGACAGGCGCGGATCTACGGGGGGGGGTTTAGGGGGTTTAAACCCCCCCCCTTGGGCGGCCCAAAAAAAAAAAAAAAAAAAAAAAAGGGAAAAAAAAGAAAGAAAAAAAGAAAGAAAAAAGAACGCACGCTGGAGAGAAACCCTTTCAAGTGCAAATATTGTGAGAAGATATTCAACTCATCTGGTAACTTAACCAAACACATGATAACTCTGGATATAACTGTGTATTAAACTGTTACTTGATTTAAAAAGACGTTATCATGCACTGCTTTTTATGGTCTCCATTGTGTTAATAGATGCCAGGAAAACATCACTTACGGGGTTCAAATAAACACCCCCAAAAAATCGGCTCGCCGCTTCGCGGCTCGTGGACGATGCTCCGCATCGTCATTATTTTGGTCAAACCCCCCCCCTTAGCAAAAAGCTAGATCCGCCCCTGTGTGAGGTTATGTAAATGGAGTGGTCCACTTCAACACGAAATATATATATGTATTATTTTAACAAATCAATTTTCCAAAAAAGACTTCCATGTTTTTCAATCTCTGTCCCACAATCAATTTATTAATCCGGCATATAAACAAAATAAACAATGCATAGAAATACATACACTATGTCATAGGTTCTCATTCGGATGATAGTGTACATTTTTCTCAAACTATTTGGTACACTCATTGATTATGCGGAAATAACTTGTGTAGGTGTGTATTGGAGACTATATGCGTGCGTGTTTGTGCATGAATGTGTATGTGTGTTTGTGTGTTGGGAGGGTGCGTGCGTGTGTAAATGCCTTCGATCGTGGACTTTCACCAGAATACACACCTTCAAACCGTGGACACACAGGAATCGTGGACGTCCACGATTAGAACGCCTATTATTTTCGTCATTTACGTGGCCCAATGAGGGCGCTCTCTTAATATCTGGAAAATTTGACGAAGTCCACGTTAGAGGTAATAAATAGTATCAGGAGTGTACGAATACACAGTTCGTGTGACAAAATTCTCCAGGAATCGTCGCGCATAAATGAATAACGCCCCCTTTCGGCAGTGAGTGACGTGTAGAGATCTAGATCGATATCGAGCATACCGTGCACGCGCAACCAAAATACCAACGTGATCGTGACAATGTAGCCGCACCAAGTACGGCGCGCAAGTTCGCAAGAGGTGTGATAAATCTTCAATTTCAGGTACGTTTCTAATCATTTTTCTTTTCAAATACAGGATATTCATCTAGCCCAACATTTTGGGCTTAACTTGTGTGCGTTTTGGAGCTGAGAGAATTCAGCTTCATTACAAATTCGATGTAAGTCGCACAATCCGTTTAATGTAGATCTATTGCAACTGCAAGAACTTGAGACTGTCTGTCAGGGGCGGATGCGGCCGCGGTAGGCCTACATAAGTCATAAGTTAGACTTTGTATGCTGGCTGGAGTACTCCAAGGCCAGGGTACACACCTTTTTTCTTGTTGAATATAAAATGTTATAAAATATAATTTTAATCACAGTGCTTGGTAACACTAGATGCAGAAAATTCTTGAGATTACTTAAAAATAAAAGAGAAGAAGAAAAAAATCATGAAGAAAATTTCTTTAGAACAAATCCTAAAGACTTAGATCTAGCCTAGTCAAAGACCTCTCGAGCGCTGTTGTAGTGTTTGATTGTCTTTTAAAGGTACGCACCTATCGCCACCAAGAATACATGGTAGGGTCTAATTATCTTCTATTTTATTTTCTTAATAACATCACATGGACAATATGCCCCCTTCGTTAATGATATGCACGATTCACAAATCCGAAAATGGCGTCCGCCGTCTCAGTCTCAGAAGGTATCAAGTATACCTCAACTTTCTTGAAAATCGAAAGATTTAAGAATCCACAAGTAAAAGCGAGTAAAAGCATTCAAATATGCCTTGTAAGGTTGTGATGTTTTTGTGAATCTGCCCACAGGATTCGGAAAAAGTGTCATATTTCATGCATTACCGCTGTGCACAGATTATCTTCGTCACGCTGCCTAGGCTCCGAAACAGCTGAGTGCAAGCGCAGCTAATCAACCAATGTTTGTTTCAAGAACAGACGTTTTATACTGAATTCATTGATCGGGTAGTAGAAAAGTATGCAACTAAGAACAGATATATGAGGGAGGCGAATTATATTTAGACTAATCAACAAATGGCTCTACGAAGAATTTCATTTGACAACATCGAGTGCTTTATAAATATATATGAGTATGTGTTTTATTCATTATACGATGAATAATTCATAACCGACAACAGAAATGGCGCGAATCACTAGTTAAAAGGCCCTTGAGGTGCTTCGCACCCGGGGTGCTCCGCACCCCAAAGGGTGTGCTTCGCACACTCAAAACCGTAGTGGGCCACGTCAAGAGGCAACAGACTATGTCACCGTGGACGTTAGACCTGGCAGTACACATCTCTTCTTTCCAAACCTTCAACAGTGGACCTCTATTTACAGACCATGTCACCGTGACCGTTAGACCTGGCAATACACACCTCTTCTTTACAAACCTGCAACAGTGGACTTCTATTAAACAGACTATGTCACCGTGGACGTTATACCTGGCAATACACACCTCCTCTTTCCAAAATTGCAACAGTGGACCTCTATTTACAGACTATGACACCGTGAACGTTAGACCTGGCAGTACACACCTCTTCTTTCCAAACCTGCAACAGTGGATCTCTATTACAGACCATGTCACCGTGGACGTTAGACCTGGCAATACACACCTCTTCTTTCCAAACCTGCAACAGTGGACCTCTATTTACAGACCATGTCACCGTGGACGTTAGACCTGGCAATACACACCTCATCTTTACAAACCTGCAACAGTGGACCTCTATTTACAGACCATGTCACCGTGGACGTTAGACCTGGCAATACACACCTCTTCTTTTCAAACCTGCAACAGTGGACCTCTATTTACAGACCATGTCACCGTGGATGTTAGACCTGGCAATACACACACCTTCTTTCCAAACCTGCAACAATGGACCTCTATTTACAGACCATGTCACCGTGGACGTTAGACCTGGCAGTACACACACCTTCTTTCCAAACCTGCAACAGTGGACCTCTATTTACAGACCATGTCACCGTGGACGTTAGACCTGGCAATACACAACTCTTCTTTCCAAACCTGCAACAGTGGACCTCTATTTACAGACCATGTCACCATGGACGTTAGACCTGGCAATACACACCTCTTCTTTACAAACCTGCAACAGTGGACCTCTATTTACAGACCATGTCACCCTGGACGTAAGACCTGGCAATACACACATGCAACAGTGGACCTCTATTTACAGACTATGTCACCGTGGACGTTGGACCTGGCAATACACACCTCTTTTTTCCAAACCTGCAACAGTGGACTTCTATTTACAGACCATGTCCCCGTGGACGTTAGACCTGGCAATGCACACCTCTTCTTTACAAACCCGCAACAGTGGACCTCTATTTACAGATCATGTCACCCTGGACGTTAGACCTGGCAATACACACATGCAACAGTGGACCTCTATTTACAGACTATGTCACCGTGGACGTTAGACCTGGCAGTACACACATCTTTTTTCCAAACCTGCAACAGTGGACTTCTATTTACAGACCATGTCACCCTGGACGTTAGACCTGGCCATACACACATGCAACAGTGGACCTCTATTTACAGACTATGTCACCGTGGACGTTAGACCTGGCAATACACACCTCTTAATTGAAAAAATTTTAAATTTAAAATTGAAATAGAGCAAAAATCAAGCTTTCAGAAAATGTCTTACTTGACTCTGTAGACCCATGAATAACCGAGTAATCACTGGAAAAGCGATATAAGCAAAAGTGCTCGCACGAGCCAGTTTTACCCGAAATGCATTTCGCTACACTGTCCGCATGACGTCAGTGTCGCACTTTTGTTGAGCAAGCAGTCAGAAATCCCACGGCTTGAGGTTCAAACACCAATATTTCTACATTTTTACATCAAAATTGTCAGCTCAAATATCTAGAATCTATTGAGCATATATCGCCCTATGTGTCAAGGGCTTCAGAATTGGAAAAGTGGTCATTTTCCCCAAGAACTGATAAAATTTGTGCAGCTATACACTTGACACATCGATATCTTGCATCCAGTCAATGGAGAAAGTTCGCACATGCGCAGTTATAGTGCCACAATGACGTCACACGGCCATCGCACTTCGGCAATGCGAGAACTATTTTAGAAATAATTACCATCACAAAATTGGAGCTTAAAAATCACAAAAGTAACGCCCGTGGATGAAAGTGGTATCAGAATGCTCCTTGATTTTCAAGCCGTAAAATAGATTTTTTAGGAAATCGTCTAGACTTCCCCTTTAATGATATTGAAAAATCTATTTTGACAGTGATTTCTCACGCAAATTGGCAACCTTTGGTCACGTGTGATGACGTACATCATGCACTACTTGAATGTTAGCTTATGGTATCTTATTATCATCATCATTGCTTTTAGCAATCCGTTTTAATTATTAAACACAAACTCACTTTTCTTATTGACGTCTTCATGAAGGTCAAATCCATCAGTGAACGTAACTTTAGCTAATAAATTCCATGTAGAAAAATAAAAGGTATTATGTTTGGATTTATAATATTTAATATAATACATTTAAGATAAATTATAATAAATAATAAGAAATATTGTTTTAACTGTTGATCTATTAATAATTACATGATAAAATAATGTCTTATTATTATTTACATATTTCCACTGATTTTACGATTGCAATCTTGAAGAAAAAAATTGATTTTCACTTTTATTCTTATGTATTTCTTTGTTCTATGATATTTGTGTCATTATATAAATCTTCAATGAGAAATATTTGGATACCAGGCTTATTTTATAAAGTTATTTCAAAAGAGTAGCCAACCTAAACTTATCAATGAAAGCAGAAAAAACATGAAATATGTAATTTTATTATGTTTATTGTTTATTAAATTCATAATCCATTATTATTGCTTTTATTATTATTGCTTTTCAATATTTGAACAAATGAATTATTGCATGCTTATGAATCCATGCATTTATCGACGGAAAGAGACTTATGTTTATCATTGAAGCGTTAACAAATGATGGTATAAAACAATAAGGTATAATAAGTTACTTGCAGAGAAGTGCATGATATACGTCATCACACATGACCAAGGTTTGCCAATTTGCATGAAAGATCACTGTTGAAATCAATTTTTAGATTTCATTAAAAAAATCATAACTTTCTTATTTATGGTTGGATTTGCTTCAAACTTTTTTTGATCTGTTTGTCTGATTTTTCTGCTTTCAATAAAAACAATTTTTTTTTGGAGTGGAGTCAGTCTTTAATATGATAGCACTGGGTGGGGGCTTCGAAACTTCGACATAGAATTTTGAAACTCATTAAATATATGCTAATTTATGTGCATATTTCAAATATTACAAAAAATGCTGCTTCTTTATCATTTCTTAACCGAATTTAATTCTGTTTGCTTTATGATAACACTGCTGGCTGGCAGATTCCCATCAAAAATTTCCATGTAAAAAAAAAAACTTAGTTCATGAATGCATAGCAATGATCTGATGTATACATTTAGGGCAGTTGAAAGTGATCTTGCTTTTTCTTCATTTCCTCAGCTCCATGCACTGCATCCACCCTCCCCCCTACTCCTCCCTTTGCTCATTCTCCATCTTCTTCCATCCACTATTCTTCTATTCCACTTTGCACTTATATATTCCCTTCTCCTCCTCCTCCTCCTCCTCCTCCTACTCCTACTCCTCCTTTCTCCTCAACTTCTCATTCATCCTTGCCTTCACCTGCTTTTCATCTGTCTGATCCTCTTCCCCGTCTTCCTATTGTTCTGCATCCCCATTTTCGTTTTATGATATATTTTTTTCTTACTTCATTATTTGTCCTCTTGTTCCTCTTCCTCATTCTTCTTATTTTAGTTTATGTTTAGGATTATGAATAAGTTCTTGTGCATTTTCATTTTTTCCCCTATTTTTCATTTATGGGGTGGGGTGGGGGGGGGGGGGAGGATACTCATCAGGGGACTGACCTCTTAGTAAGTACATCAACTCATTACTCTGATTTGTCTATGATGATTTATAAATAGCCCTTTTTTGTCATATTAATGCTTAATTCTTTCTGTTAGTCAAATAACTAACTCTGCTAATTAAAAAAAATCTGGCAAAACTTCAAAGGCACCCCAGGAAAGTACAAAGTATGCGGACACCTTCCGGCAGACCTTTGGTAGACTTGCCGCATACTAAAAATAAGCGGGAAATCTACCGAAGGTCTGCCGTTAAAGTTTTTGTTTAGGAAGCTCTCATTTCTCTATTTCTCAATCAACTTTTGATACAACTTGATACAAATGATCCTTGGGTAATACAAGATGTGACGTATTGATGATTATGATGAAGTCAAATGTCATCTGTTGGTCAAAAGGTCAAGTGAAATAAGGTTATGTGGTTACAAAAATGTTAGATGCACTCATTTCTCTATTCCTTAACCCTTTGAGTGCTGGCCTGTGCTGCTGGTATCAATGAATCTGGTAGTATTCTTAAATGAGAAGGCTAATTAATCTCATTTAATTATTTGTTTGGGTTTTTATTCAAGGTACAAGGAAATATGATACCTTACTTCTTTGGATAATGTAAATATTTTTCTTGAAAACGCCAATTAAGAGTCTGTAATTTAGAGGTGAAAAGCCAACCTCATTTGCCAAAGCCTCATTATTGGGCTTCTGTAGAAGCCCGTCGCATCTTTTATTTTTTTTACTTGGTACAAATGATCCTTGGGTAATACCAGATGAAGAGTGATGATGATGTCCAAGATCATCTAGGGGTCAAAAGGTCAAATTTGTTAGTACATTAATAGTCTGTTTTAAAAAATGTTATAGGTTTTCTTTACTTCGGTTGCAGTTCTCTATTTCTCAATTATTTTGAAACTTAGTTCAAATGATCCTCGGGTAATACCAGATGTGGGGTGATCACAATGAGGTTAAAGGTCATCTAGGGGTCAAAAGGCCAAGTGATATAAGGCCTTGAGCCTTTGAAAGTTCTTATACATGTTTTAATATTGATCGCAAATTCAGGCGAGACTCATGGTCCGCGAACCACCTTGTTGATATCTCAAGATCTGCAGGTATATCCTTGGAGGACAATACTTTGATTTGATTTGGGGGTCATGGGGTCAAAGGTCACAGAGGTCAATTTTTGAAAAAGACAGTTTTTTACAATATGTTGCACACAATTTGACATATGAACTTGTAACTTGGTGGGATGATAAAGTATAAGAAGAAAAAAATTTGGCTAGTAAATTGGGGTCAAGGAGCCAAAGGATAATTTATTGTAGAAAATAAGATTTTTTGTCTACATCAAGAACCGTGTGGCGGTTGGACCTCAAGTATGGAGTGAGAGCATATCCTATGGGGACAATAATTTGATTCCATTTTGGAGTCACAGGGTCAAAGGCCACAGAGGTCACTTAGTGGAGAAAAAAAACAATATCTTATATATAAAATTGTGACTCGGTGTTGAGGGTTGTGTATGACAAGACAAAATTATGCTGATATTTTGGGGTCATGGGTTAAAGTTCAAAGGTCATGGAGGTCAATATATTGTTAAAAAAAAATTATGTTGATATCTCAAGAACCGTGTGGCAGTTTGACATCAAACTTGCTGCTACATGTATATGGTTATTGTATAGTAATTTTCTTTTTTATTGATCATGCACTCGGCGGCGGCATATATTTTGGTTGAATATGGTCGAATATCCATCTATTTTTTATTTATTTTTTTAGTTTTATCCATCCTTTTTACTGTTCTACTCTGTTGCAAGTACAAATTGCATCCATTTCTTTGTTGGATGCCTGATGAGCATCTTATCATTGATGTGCTAGTTACAACAGAATTTGTGTAGGAATTTCATGAATTTCATCTTCTATATCCTTTTGTTAAGGTGATACAGATGTTGCTGAAACAGTAGGCACCAGCAAACGCCAGACAAAGAAGATGTGGAGTGATGCTGAGAAGGAAGCTGTCAACAGGCATCTGGGGATTTTCTTAAGAACAAGAAAACTTTGTGGAAAGGATCCAATCATCTCTGCGATGAAAGCTGATCCACGCATCTTCAAGGGTCGCACATGGACAAATATAAAGGATTTCGTGAGAAACCAAATTAGAAAACGAGACCCTTTAGGATTTCTTCAGAAATTTTAAATGAATGAGGTGTTACAGTCAGGCATGTTACCACAATTATGAGGTTCTTTGTATGTTCTTGGTTGAGCATTGCTTGTAGGGGAAGCTGTGCTTTAATGCTGAACTGATGTGCTGGCAGGTACAGTCTGGCAATTTTTCATTGTCTGCAGTTCACTAAGTTCACGAATGAAGGCATTTGTTTGAAAGACAGTAACTTTACCCTGAAATGCAAACTGTTATGCTGAGGGTTTCAAAAGTACAGGTATATAATATGATCTTGAAAGAAGAGTCGATCAAAAATAATTTCTTACAAGAAGCAGAAAAAATTGGCAAGCAAAACAAAAGAGTTTGCGGAATATTGGACAACTAATAACAAAGTTATGATTAATGACTTGAAAAAACGGGCAAATCACTGAAAATTTTCAGGGATGTTGCCAATTTGTTGATGTTATGGGTGCACAACTCACCATTCAATTCATATATATTCACAGTGCAAAATTCATCATTTTTACAGAAAGATACAAATCTTGTACTAATGCAAACATGCAAAAAAGGGGGCCACATACCTACCAAGAAGATATCCTACAGTTAGAGTTTTGAGGAAATCATAATTTGGGGGTAAAAAGTTACATTTTATAACATTGATATCAATATGATAAATGGTCAATTGTGCACCTATGATGTCATCAATTGCCAATTTGTCTAAATATTCAAACATTCATAACTTTCTTATTAATTGTCCGATTTCACTCAATCTTGTTTTGTTGTTCTGCTCACAAAAATTTTCTGCTTCTATTGAAAAGATATTATTTTTGGGTGGACTCTTCTTTTAAGTACTTTGAAAGTTGTGTAACAGTTAGAGCTGTTGGCAATCGGGCTTTTCTGCAGTATGTAGCATTGGGGGAGGGGCAATCCCCCTGTGGGAACCTATCCCCTTTGTTGTCCTGTGTTGAATTTAAAGTTTGTAGTGTTGGGGGTAGGGCTACCTTCCAGCCAAATCCAGTGTTAAATGTAGAGGGGAAAAACTAGGTACAAAGTTTGAGGCTTACGACTTGTAAAATTACATTGTGAGGAAAGTGTGAAAAAAACAAAGAGTCCTTGCTTGTCAGTAGCACATTTTTATACAAAATTGTTAAAGGCCCCTGCACCCTATCAAAATTACCTCTTCAACCTTATTAATAGCCAAGTTCCCCCCCCCCTTTCAACGAAAGAGGCTGTTTTGTAGCTTTGTAGTTGACTTCAACTCAGTAAATAGCCAATTTCTCATTTACATTTCTGATGACATGTTAACATATTTTTTGTCTCCGGCGAACAAGCAGGGGACTACGAAATGGGCTCCGTACCTTTGTGTGTGTCCATCTTTCTGTCTGTCCGTCCATGTTTGATCAAAATGCTACTTATTCGCCATTTCTCACCAGATTTTGATTCTGTTTTCTTTATGGGATGGCTCTAGGTGAGATCTTCAAAACTTTTGCCCCAAATTTTGACCTTTGACCTTGATTTTTAACCAATGTTCTACATTTTGCTACAAATGCTTTCTGCACTGTAACTTAAATACTGATTGGAATTTCAAAATTTTTGGTATATAGTTACAGAATGATAAAATACAGGTCAACTTTGTATGGAGTCTGTTGGTCAAAGGTAGGTCACAGCTCTTTAAATATGCAAAAAAAATCATTTATGCAAAATTGTGTTTCTGTCCAATAACTCAAAAAATCTTTGCCCAATTTTCACCAAATTTGGTGTCGATGGGAAGTAAATACAGGTCAAGTTCAAATATGGGCTCTGTATGCCAAAAGGTCAAATGTCAAGGCTCATAAAATATGCGGAAAACCTTATTATTTATGCAAAATTGTGGTTTCCATCCAATAACTCAAAGAATCGACGCCAAATTTTCACCAAATTTGGTGGGTTGATGAAAGCTATTGAAAATACAGGTCAAGTTCGAATATGGGGTCCACAGTTCAAAAGGTCAATGGTCAAGGCTCATTAAATATGCAAAAAATCTAATTATGTGAAATTGTGGTTTCCGTCCAATAACTCCATAAATCTTTTCCCAATTTTCACCAAATTTGGTGGGTTGATAGTATTGAAATACAGGTCAAGTTCAAATATTGGGTTCGTAGGTCAAAAGGTTGAATGTAAAGGCTCATTAAATATTCAGAAAACATTATTTAATGTGAAATTGTGGTTTCCATCCAATAACTCCAAAAATCTTTGCCCAATTTTCATCAGATTTGGCATGTTGCTTGAAAGTATTAAAATACGGGTCAAGTTCAAATATTGGGTGTGTATGTCTAAAGTTCAAAGGTCAAGGCTCATTAAATATGCAGAAAACCCCGTTATTTATGCAAAATTATTTAAAAACATGGTTTCCGACTGAAAAATAGAATAACCTTTCATAAATCTTTGTATATTTGGGGTATTGCTATTGTTAAGTTCAAATTTGTCAATGGCCAAAGTTCATTAGATTATTTTGAATGCATGAAGCAAGGGCATCTGTGGCCCAGGGACACAATAATTTTCTAGTTTGTTGCCTGAAAAAGTAAATGTGCTCACAATTCTCTACCAATTTAAGCCAGTACTTCTGCAATTCATAGACAAGATTTCAAAGATGTAATTGAAAATATAAATCAGTGCAAATGCCTTTTTACGGGCCATTCGTAATTTTCAATGATTTACAATTTTGATTTTTTTTTTTCTTCATTTTTCACCCATTGGTTTGAAAGTGAAATAAATTTCAATTTTCGAATTTGTGGTTTGACACACACCCACAATTTTGTTGGAAAAAAAAAAATCGAAAATTTAATACATTGTGAATTATGAATGTTTTTTATTTCAAAAACTGTTCATGTTCTACACACAAATATGGGTATTAAAGGGTTGTCCTTTTCCAAGTTAGGAGTAATTGAGACACGTTTTTGCTCTGATGCAAACCTTTATGTTGAAGGTTTAACAAACATATTTTATGTACTTTGAGGTTGTGTAAAAGTTTTAGCTGGTGGCAAATGGATTTTTTTTTTGTTTTTTTTTTGTTTTTGCAGTGGCATGGGAAGGGGGGGGGGGGGGGCAGATCCCCCTGTGGGTATCCTTCCCCTTGTTGCTCTCTGTGGAATTTGGGGATTTAAGAAGAGGCATCTTTTCCCTGTTGTGGTAGAGGGGGAAGGGCTGCCTTCCAGCCAAATCCAGTGTTAAATTTAGAGGGGGAAAACCATGTAGAATGTTTAGGGCTTCTGACTTGTAAAAAAATTCCTGGTGACAAAAGAGGTATAGGGAAAGGGTTCTTGCTTTTCAGTGCACACTTTTAAACCAAATTTTAAAACCCCTGTAGCCAATCGAAATTGCCTCTAAAACCTTAAAATTAGATGAGCACCCCCCCCCCCCCCCTTCTTCCCCAAATAGGCTGATTAGTAGTTGAATTCAACTCTTATAAACTTCTCATTTGCACTTCTGACAACGTGTTATGTTTACGGTTATTCTTTGGGATGGGGCTGTCCTGATTATGTTTGTTTTTCTTAGATTTCAAAAGGGCTAAAGCCAAATGTTTCCTGCTCCAAAATAAGAGTTTTCTTTTTACCTTTGTGGAATTGAAGTGAAGAATTCCTAATTCGTTTCAGTGGATATGTTATAAAAAGTTTTGAGTTGAAGAATTATTAATACATTGATCTTTTATATTGCTATAAAAGTTATTAAGCAAAGCAGAAGTATACCTTCAAATCACTGTGCTGAAATTACACGATTCAGTTTTTCAACCTGGATTCATTTAAGTCAAATTTTTAAGTGCTTAATCCAATTTGGAAAATGGGGTAGTTGTAGACCCTAATTTTTGCCACTGGTTTTTCAATAGCAGACCTAAGATCATCTTCTTCTTTGTTTGCATGTGTATGTCCATCTGGGATCTTGGTGCATTTTTTTTTTTGGGGGGGGTGGGTGGTCTTCACAGCCTCAGTTCAAGTGGGGTCACTCATGAGATTGAATTGGGGTCGCTCCTTATCACATGCCATCTCCTTAGTATTTTTCTTCGTAGAAAAGTTAGTTTTTATCGATTCATTTATTTCTTAACTAATGTACATGTAGATACAGGTGTAGAAGAAAATGTTATCTTGAAAGTGGTTGATTACTATCAAAATAATGAAAAGGTTATTACACTTTAGAAAACAGACCAATTTGCATATTTTCAACATTTTCTTTTTTGATTCAGAAACTTGAAATTACTAGGTTTTTGATGATGTATGTTACATTTCTTCCACTTTAAGTTGAAAATTTGTTATTTGAGGGGACATTACCTTGGACTCGCCCTATTTATTATTCTTTTCAGTAGAAAGCCACTGCTATGTTTACTAGTGATATTATTTATTTTTCTTTTCAGCAGAAAGCCACTGCTATGTCTAGTGTTTATTATTTATTTTTCATATTTGTTTCCAGCAGAAAACCACTGCTATGTTTACTAGTGATATTTTTTATTTTTATTTTCAGCAGAAAGCCACTGCTGTGTCTAGTGTTTATTATTTATTTTTCATATTTGTCTTCAACAGAAAGCAACTGCTATGTTTACTAGTGATATTATTTATTTTTCTTTTCAGCAGAAAGCCACTGGTATGTTTACTAGTGATATTATTTATTTTTCTTTTCAGCAGAAAGGCACTGCTATGTTTACCAGTGTTATTATAGCAGAAAGCCACTGCTCTTTACAAGTGTTTATTATTATTTTTTATTATTTTTTTTCAGCAGAAAGCCACTGCTTCATGTATGTTTACTTGTTTTCATTTTTAGTCTTTATTGATAGACAACATGACAAATTTTAGCTACACAAACAATGAATGAATGTTACAATATATGTTTACTTTTTAGCAGAAAGCCACTGCTATATGTTTACTTGTTATATTTACTTGACTGTGTTTATTATTTATATTTGTCTTTATTTGGAATTTGTCTTTATTAGCTGGAATCCATGAATCTCTATACATCTCATCAGGAACATTTCAGTATACCTTGTGTCAAATATTGTATTCTTCAATGACCTTGCTATGCCATCTCTCATACTGGATTTTGTCAAAGAAATAAAGTTTATCCATAAAAATATAATTCACAAAATGAATACTGCATCATCATTAAGATGATCGTGATACGGTTGATGACGATGATGATAATGGTTGTGGTGATGATGATGATGATGATGATAATGAAGATGATTATGATGGTTGTGATGATGATTATGATGTTTATGATGATGGTGACGATGATGATGTTTATGATGATAATGGTTGTGATGATGATGGTGATAATGATTACGATGATGTTGACGATTACAATGATGGTGATTATGATGACGGTAATGATGGTGATTATGATAATGTGATGTTGATGACGATGAGGGTGATGAAGGTGATAATGATGCTGATCACTATGATGATGAGATAATGTTGATGGACTTGTGTGTGTGCGTGCGTAATATTCTCGAGATAATCCAAGGAAGCGGAGCGATGGTGGGGGGGGGGGGGGGGTGGGGGGGTGAATACTCAATCAGAGTTTAGGCCTTCCTGTATATTCTATATATTCTATTCTATATAAGTGAGCAAATGAAGCTGGAAATCCCCCCCCCCCCCGGCCCCCACCTCTTTCCTGCTTGTAATTTTTTTTCGGATGAATTATGCATAAACCTACAAAACCTGCAACAGTGGACCCTATTTACAGACCATGTCACCGTGGACGTTAGACCTGGCAATACACACCTCTTCTTTCCAAACCTGCAACAGTGGACCTCTATTTACAGACCATGTCACCGTGGACGTTAGACCTGGCAATACACACCTCTTCTTTACAAACCTGCAACAGTGGACCTCTATTTACAGACCATGTCACCGTGGACGTTAGACCTGGCAATACACAACTCTTCTTTCCAAACCTGCAACAGTGGACCTCTATTTACAGACCATGTCACCGTGGACGTTATACCTGGCAATACACAACTCTTCTTTCCAAACCTGCAACAGTGGACCTCTATTTACAGACCATGTCACCGTGGACGTTAGACCTGGCAATACACACCTCTTCTTTACAAACCTGCAACAGTGGACCTCTATTTACAGACCATGTCACCGTGGACGTTAGACCTGGGCATACACAACTCTTCTTTCCAAACCTGCAACAGTGGACCTCTATTTACAGACCATGTCACCGTGGACGTTAGACCTGGCAATACACAACTCTTCTTTCCAAACCTGCAACAGTGGACCTCTATTTACAGACCATGTCACCGTGGACGTTAGACCTGGGCATACACAACTCTTCTTTCCAAACCTGCAACAGTGGACCTCTATTTACAGACCATGTCACCGTGGACGTTAGACCTGGCAATACACAACTCTTCTTTCCAAACCTGCAACAGTGGACCTCTATTTACAGACCATGTCACCGTGGACGTTAGACCTGGCAATACACAACTCTTCTTTCCAAACCTGCAACAGTGGACCTCTATTTACAGACCATGTCACCGTGGACGTTAGACCTGGCAATACACACCTCTTCTTTCCAAACCTGCAACAGTGGACCTCTATTTACAGACCATGTCACCGTGGACGTTAGACCTGACAGTGGCAGTACACACACCTTCTTTACAAACCTGCAACTGTGGACCTCTATTTACAGACTATTATATCAATAATAATAATAATAATAATAATAGTAATAATAGTGTTTTTATACCCAGGGTTGCCTCTTCAGTTCTTCGAACTGTTATCCTAGAGGGCCCTGCTATTATTACCCCTTGCACATTAGCCGTTAGGCTACAGTTGACCCCTGTATTTTAAGACTATGCTACCGTGGACTTAAGGCTTGGCAGTACACACCTATTCTTTACAAACCTACAACCGTGGACCCCTATGCGACTGATTATACCACCGTGGTTAAAGTGCCCTATTAATGTAATTATTATGTATTATTATGTATTATCCCTCCGTTCATCGTCCTCCTTACAATTCACTCTCGGCCCACGTACGAAAACCCGATATGGGGACTGCCTTCTCCCCCATTGCCCCTACCCTCTGGAATAAACTTCCACCTCACATCCAAAATGCCCAATCTGTTGAATCATTTAAATCCCTTCTCAAGACCCACCTATTTAAGCAGCTATAATTTAATTTTGTAGTATATTGTTGGAGGTGCACACCAAGTTAGTTTATAATTAAGTAGTTTGTTTATTATTAATTATGTATTGATTTTTTTAACGGTATTATGATTAGACAGACCACATGTGCGCTTTGAAACACCCGTACAAAGCGCCTTATAAATGTTATTATTATTATTATTATTATTATTATTATTATTATTATTATTATTATTATTATTATTATTATTATTATTATTGTTATTACCATTACCATTATTATTATCCTTATTGTTACTATTGCCATTATTATTAGTAGTAACATTATTACATGTATTATGATTATTATTGTTATTATTTTTTTTCTCATAATTATTTTTTTATATTGTTTTCTCATTATTATTATCACATAAACATCTATTATTGTTTTCCATCATCGTCCGAAACGCATACTTAAGTCACATTCGTTTGAATTATGCATAATTGCCTGAATTTTCAAAATGTGTCCACGTTAGTATGGTCTTCTTAGGTCCGTGTTTTGTTAGGAGTCAGGGTCCACATTTGGATATGATGGCTATAAGGGTATGTGCATACATGTACGTCCACAGTTTGGATGTGGAAAACATATCTCTCCAGAAGGCCCGCAGAGTTTCTTTCTTGGTGTTTTCGTAATGGTCGTACCAAATGTAACTATAATCTAGCATCTGGTCCGCATGCGCCATTGAATAAAGATGTCCACGATTGTACAGTAAGAAATACATGTCCGCGTTTTAAGGCCTATACAAGTATGCGTGTGTGTGTGTGTGTGCGTAAAGCTCTTTTTGAAATATTGTTCATCCAGTGCATAACATGTTATATTGTTATAGATGAGTAATAACCTCCAACTGTATATTATTCTGTGTTTATTAGTAACTGAACGTATATATGATTTCTTGAGCATTTGTAATAGTTTGATAACGAGATGTAAAAACGGAAAGGTGCGAATTGTTATCATATATTTCCTTTATGTTGGGGTAGTGGAGCTGCATTTTCTTGTAATACTATATTAATTCTGTTATGTTTATGTGATAATTAGTGACCAAATGTATATTTGCTTTGTTATGCATTTGTAAGTTTGATGACTAGATGTAAAAATGGTGCGATTTGATATATGTTTCATTTGTAAACTTGAATTGAATTGAATTTATTTTAATTTATGTCGAAGTAATGGGACTTTAATATCTTGTAATGTTATGTTAAATTATATATATACATTATCAATTTGTTATTATTTATTTTTCAAATTGAAAGAACAATAAAATATCTTTAAAAAAACAAACCTCTATTCATTTTTGTGAAAGTAAAAAGATAATTAAAGTTAAAATGATTTCTTACACTTTTAGTGTTGAATATGAATATATTAGATACATTTCACCGATAGGCGTGAACAAAAATGTAGGACATAATGTGAGTACCATGAGATAATTATTTTTTTCGGAATAATTTTCTTTTAAATACAGAACAAAGGTACTCGCGACGTATGTCGAATTAGTAATACGCGTTTGATCGCCGCAGCTTTAAAACATTTAACCTTTATCATTTGTCAAATTTTCTTCGAAATTTGTGGATCTATATTTCTCTATTTTTCTGCCTTTCATTAAACCCCGTGTCAGAATGGACACGTTCGTTATTTTTATGTCGCTTTTCGCAATAAACGAAACAGTGTACAGCTAATGTGGTAATAGACTCTTCCATGCCTTTGTCCAAACTAAGTAAATATCTGCTTTCCACTAATTTCACCAAAGGACAAAAAAGTGGCCGTCTTTGTATGTCATAATGGGGTTTTACATAAAACATGTTATACAGTAGGCTTGCGGGTGCAAAATGTGAGAGAGAGAGATGATTGAGGAGTTCTGAAAAGGTCTCTCGGTAATCTTTCTTGAGGGTGTGTAGTCCTGAATAGGACTGTTTGTGTAGTCTTGAAAAAGACTGTTGGTTATCTTTCTTAGCTTATAGTTCTAAGGAGAACTATAGCGCTTGGAGAGGATGAGTGGCGGGAGTGGCTCGACGTTTCGAACAGGTTGACTATCCGTCGTCAGGAAAAACGTTGTTTATTTAGCTGTATAATTGGAAATAGGCGTGAACCACTTTTTAACTGGAAGGAAAGGAGTTATCCTTGCTATACCTTTATAACTTTCTTTTAAAGAATCGCAGTTAATTCATCCAAAAACTGTTGAGATATTTCTAAAACCTTTGTAGTATAACAAGAAAATCTGCTTTTCCATATTCTTTCCTTTCTGATTCTTGGAGAAATTTCGGCTAGCAGTCCGGCTTTTGGGGAAAACAAACCTGCCCCCCAAAACATTGTTCTAGATTGACATTTTCAAGGATATACCAAGGAGTACGATACCATACACTGATGGTTGAACAATATCACTTGTCAAAAATTAATCCACTATTCATTTTAAAAGAGGGAGAATCAGAGCTGTTTTTGATTTCAGAGACATATTCAAATGCTTTATCTAACCAAGCTAACTTTTCTTGCTAAATGGATAGCGGATAAGAAATAGCACCTTAGACACTTTTCCACCATAATAACGTCTCGTGAATGGCTCCAACGATGCTGAAAGAAGAGTGTAGTTCTTGTATAGTGAATCCTGGCGCACTGTCTGTGGTGCCTCCTGGGATCTAAGAGATGCAAGAGTGGTTTGCAGAATACTGGGGTTCGACGGTGCCCTGGCTGCGTCACGATCGGCTAGGTTTGGTCAGGGTTCTAGTGATGTTCTTCGTGTCGATTGCTGGGGAACAGAAGATAGCCTGCAAGACTGTCCATACTTTGGGGTCAGCATTCCCTGTGGACATCACATGGACGCAGGTGCCGTATGTTATTTAGGAGGTATGGACTTAATACTTATTTTAAAACAGGATTGCAAAGTTTGGAACGCGCATGTTTTCAGAATTGTATTACTTTTTCTTTTTTTTTTTTTTAAACTTTAATTACGTTTATAAAATATTTACAATATTTCCGAAAATCTCCCCCTTCCATAAATAAATGAATACATGAATAGAAACGTAGAAATACCCTATTGAGATTGACGAATTTCTTTTTTTATCCATGCAATTCCTAATTCACGAAAAATATGTAGTCGAATCACGTAAAGAAAAACATGAACTGATGTTCGTTTTAACATATTTTCATAATGTAGCCCATCCGAACCCATTCCAAGTTCAATGGATCGGACAGTGCTAAAGGCAGGGTAGAGGTCTTGCAAGACGGATCCTGGGGAACTGTCTGTGGTGTTGGCTGGGATCTGAGAGACGCGAGGGTAGTCTGCAGAATGCTGGGGTTTGATGGAGCCTTGGACGCACCTGGATTTGCCAGGTTTGGTCAGGGATCTGGTCATATTATTCTAGATAGGGTCAACTGGTACAGAAGACAACCTTGCAGAATGTGGTTATTCAGGGAATGCACGTTACTCATGCAGTCATACAAGTGATGCAGGTGCCATGTGTTACTCAGGAGGTATGATTTCTCGACATTATAAGCTAGTAGTACATCTATCCGAGAACGAGTTTCAATGAGAATGAACATCAGAATAGTCTTTTATAAGTGACTTTAAACATCTTCCTTTTTGCCTCTTAATGAATCTATTTATAACTAAAGAAATAATTTTGTTAAGGGGCTGAATCTTTCACAAAATAGATAGTTATTATCATTGTACAAGTTGTTTTCATTCGGTCGATTTATAAGGAGGCAGGTATTTTTGCGGATCGTACATAATAATCATGTTACAATAAGATGTTTCCCTACGTCTATAAATCATTGGATTAAGGCACAATGGTGTTAAATTCCTTCTCCTCTACACTCCGCTTTGAATATGGAGTTAATAAATAGGTAATACTGATAGGATACCTATATGTAATCAAAAGCAACCGAAACATGGCTCGACTTATTAATGCCGTCATACCTTTTCATCTAACGTATGTTGAAATTTGTGATATCATCAATAAGAAAAAAACAGTTATCAAGTTCTTATTTTCTTGTAGTCTATCCGAACCCATTTAAAGTTCGTCTTGTCGGTGGGTCTAACGATGCTGAAGGCAGAGTAGAACTTATGCACGGTGGATCCTGGGGAACTATCTGTGATGTTGGCTGGGATCTGAGAGACGCGAGGGTGGTTTGCAGAATGCTGGGGTTTGATGGAGCGTTGGACGCACCGGAATCTGCTAGGTTTGGTCAGGGCTCTGGGCGTATTATTCTAGATGTCGTCGGATGTGACGGAACAGAAGTAAACGTAGCAGAATGTATTCACCGAGGGATCGGAGTACATTACTGTGGACATGATGAAGATGCGGGCGCTATTTGTTACAATGGAGGTATGTTTAACCGTCACACGCAGTCCTGATATGTCATTATATTAAGAGTTTAGTTATTATCCATTAATGTCAGTCGTGAATGATCTTGAGATGATGATATGTTCAAGAAATAACATGTTAATAATAAGTCTATTGATTCCACCATTTTGCTCCCGGTTTAATCAATGAAGGGACCAATACTTTAGCTTAAGAATCATATTGAAACCATCCAAACTTTTCTACTACAATAACTTCACAAATAACATATACATAACTGCCTTGTGCCATCTATTTCATTTTGTGTGCTATTTCACACTTTATTGGTTTTTAATTGCATTATCAAATACTGACTTCCTTTGCCTCAGCCCATCCAAATCCTTTCGGAATAAGGCTCGTCGATGGATCCAGCAAAGCTGAAGGAAGAGTGGAGGTCTTCTACGATGGATCCTGGGGAACTATCTGTGATAATGGCTGGGATCTTAGAGACGCGAGGGTCGTCTGCAGAATGCTGGGGTTTGAGGGAGCCTTGGACGCACCGACATCTGTAAGGTTTGGTCAGGGGTCTGGGGATATACTTCTCAATCGTGTTGGTTGTGACGGAACGGAGGGAAATCTTGCGGACTGCGCACATCTTGGGTTAGGTGTCAATTACTGCGGAAATGAAGAGGATGTTGGTGCCATCTGTTACTCGGGAGGTATGTGTCAATACTATCAGTAAAATGATATTGTGTGCACACCTTTTTATGATAGAGTCAGGCGCATGAGTGGATTCCTTATCACCCTGTAAAGATTTTTGTTCGGCTGTTTTAAGGCGTCCGCCAGCCATGCCAAATATAGGCGTTTCCCCGACCTTCGCACCGGATAGCTGCTGTTTGCATAAAGTAAAGAAGGTGCAGGAGCTCGCGCCTTTGAATGTTTTCTGAAACAGATATATGGCGCCATACAAATGTTGTTCATCATCATCATCATCAGTGAACGATTGATGATTGGTCACAATAAAAAGGGCACTATTGGTGTGATGGTCCTTTATCTTAAAATATGTGTTTGACAGTCTAATTGGCATGATCGACACTTTCACTAAATGTCGACACATCTCCCCCGGTATGACAAAGGCTAGTACAGATGCCTTCGATAGGAGGCTAAACAGATATAAAGTAGATGATACGATTATTACAAAACTCTCCAACCCCAATAAGATATTGACTCAAATTGAATGCATACCCAAATAATTATATGAAGAATTAAACTAGAAAAGGATAGAGAATGACAATTGTGGCTCTACTAAAACAAAGAAATTTCATTTTCGTTTTAGCCCATCCAAACTCTGTTGGAGTACGGCTCGTGGGTGGATCCAACAGTTCTGAAGGCAGAGTGGAAATCAGATACAACGGCACCTGGGGAACAGTTTGCGACGATGGCTGGGATTTGCAAGATGCAAATGTCGTATGCAGAATGCTAGGATTCGGCAACGCCTCGACTGCACCAGTTTCAGCCTGGTTTGGTGAGGGGTCCGATGATATTCTCCTGTCTCATGTCGGGTGCAATGGAATGGAAGACAATCTTGCGGACTGCGCTCATCTAGGGTTTGGAGTGCACAACTGCCAACATAACGAAGACGCTGGGGTCACGTGTCTCATAGGAGGTACAATATTAACAGTTTACGCACATTGCATCCAGTCATCATTTTTCATTTAACCTTTCAAAGTGACCTAACTAATATTGACACGTTTTGAATCCAATTATGAATAAGTTGCTTACAAGGAAAAAGGTAATAAATTATTTACGAAATTCATTATGAAAATAAATATTCGTATACAGGGCAACTGAATCGTATGCACCATATTAAGACGTTACGATTCAAGCTGGAATCAGCGCAAAGACGAGAAATAAAGGATTTAATTACTCAAAAAGTTACTAACTTTCTCTTAACTTCATTCAAAACTTTATACACACCTTCACTTTCATATCTTTATAATAATAATTATCATAGCCCATGTTTTTATCTTTTTTTCCGTATATGAATGTGAAGTTTTTATTTATATTTATCTGATGTTCCACTTTTGTCATAGATATGGCTGCCTATTCCCATTTAGTCGCGCCTGATGTTACGACACCTACAACTGACGATCCGATGACAGCTGCTGACGACATTACAGTAGTATCGTCAAGTACGCAGAACATTTCCCGCAATCAGAAAATCCCGACTAATATTGAAGATCTGAACTTGACTACAGGACCAAGTCTGTTGTCAGATCTTCCAAAGATATTTCTACTTGGGCTTTGCGTTTTATTGTTTATCCTCATTCTGATATTGTCCTGCTGGTACTGTCTTCGTAGAATAAGAAAAAGAAGGGCTGCGAAAAATGTAAACGCCGATATTTATATGAATGTAACGAATATTGGCTCATTGCAAGCTATTTCGCTTAACTCAGTTTATCAAGACCTGAACGCCCCACCTCGGTTACCGGATAGACGAAAATCCGGTATGCTTCATCATGATTATGAATCAAATATAGCAACTGATGATGACGGAAAAGCAGATCTGAATCACTCGCAATACATAAAACGAAGAGAACCACATAAATACATGGACATGAATACCGTTTATGAAACACCTGACAATGAAAAAGACTTTGATCTCGATGGATATATCCTTCCGACCAGGGACACAATATCGGATGATGGAGTGGCAGCGACGACTGATCAATTTCGTGACGATCAATCGAATAATCATGAGTATACCGCCATGAAAACTGTCTACCAAACGCCCTCAGCGGGGAAAGATGTGGACCTTGATGGATATCTTCTCCCGTGAGAGGACAACTCCGACACAGACTCGAGCGGAAACGATGGAAAAACACTAACCAGTGTGAAAATAAATGAAAATGCACCTCAAAAAACTCCTGAAGTTTCTAAGAGTTTAAATAAAAGACTGGAGGCTGCTGTGAAACAAAACAACATAACACAGGATTATTACCATGAATATATGGACATGGCAACTGTGGGTAAAATATACATAAGATAAGCGATACAATTAGACACTTATGAGAAGTGGTTCAGTTATTGATAATACACTTATCCGTCATTTCTAAGTATGTACACAAGTGTGCTGAAATAAATCAGTAATTCAGTACGATGGAAAACTGAAAGTGATGTCAAATTGAATTATTAATGGCGGTCATAAGTTCCGCAAGTAAATTCCAATCCTCTTTAATTCCATACGATCTCAGTTCAATGATAATTAATGCCGATTCTATTACCATTCACACGCAACTGTTTTTCTAAACCATTTTGTAATTCAATGGACATATCCAATGATTAAACTTATCTTCAAACCACTGATCTAAACCAACTCGTAGATTAGACATTGTCAGACATTATATAGGTTTTTTTCTCCATTGTGTAATATCATTCAAGACAAAATGTATGACAGTAATACAGACTTACATGTAAATGTCAGGTTAAACGACAATAATTACATCATCAGTGTTGAAATCATGAATAAAACAATAAAGTATTTGGGTACAAAAAATGAAAGTATCATATATTTTCTGTCATTGTACCTCTTTGTGATCCACGAATAGTCATTTCTGTAAGATTGTAAATAAATTTAAAGTGTGTAATTCTTGACCAAATAAGAGCAAAATGTTCGTCATAGCAAGGAATGTACGAAAAGGGAAATAAATGAAATCGTATCAATCATATTGCGCTCCTTCTTTAGACGTGTTATATAGACGTGTTATATAAAACTAGATATCAACTGTACTCGATTGCCCCTATCATAACTTTAGATTTGGCTTAATTCATTATGTAATAGAGAAGAACAGAGATTATTCATAATTATATGCAAGTTCCTTCTATTCATCCAAATAATCTATTTTCACAATATGTATTTGTCCTAACGATAATAAAAGGGATAACTAGTCAGGCTTAACATCGCAGCTAAATATACCTATCTTGCTTCCAAAATAACAGTTCTGGCTCCTCAGCAGTATGTTTCTTCCTTTTGTTTGTTGTATTCGTTAGTGAGTATTCTTTTGGCTATAAAGGTCAATATATTGTTATAATGTGCACGACTTTGCAAAATATAACAACATTTTTAACACGGTATAACGCATACAAAAGAGAATTATCTGCGCACCTCTCTTCCTTGCATTTAACGGGACATTAAAACATGCACAAATTAGCGCATTATCCTAAAATATTGATTTTTTGTCAGGATGTAATTTTTTTTTTACCAACTCTGGCACACAAATTATAGGAAGGACAGAGTACTAATTTTTTTTTTTTTGATGCACTATTCCTTATACAATCCCCATATAAAGTTTTTTGATTTACACTGAAATTTTGCCGGTAATTTAACATTTTGTAATAAATGTAAAACTGGTGCCTGGCTTCCAAAAGTCCCTGCAGTGCAAGCGAGGTTCGGAGCATGGAACTTTAAAGCCAAGTGGAATGTTACACATCCCATCGTTACGCTTTAAAACTCACGAATGCGTTTGAATAAATTACAAGAGTTTCGCCTCCTTTCTTTCACCTCCCTGGTCTTAGTTTGGCGCATGTAATCGGGAGACCCTTATTCTAATTGATTACAAATGAACCCTGACATTTATTTAACGTACACAGCATGCATTTCGTGGGTGAGACCACTTTACAACCAATTGGCAATTGAATTGTAAGCTAGATATTGCATTTCGTGAAAAAGTACTAAAACTTTCAACATGACGGTCTCATGCTCCATAGGCCTATTCAATATATTCAATGGAATATGTTGCCTTTAATATACACGTGTATATTCACCAAATTAGGCAATTCGCCATCATAGGCCATTGATATAAATCCACATTCGTTCAAAAGCGAAAGTACAGATGAGATAAGAATAAACTACAGTTTCTGCTGCACTTCCTGTGCTATAACACAACTCACGTCGGTTTATGACTTGCGTGACAACCCATCTGAAACTCGTATACGTCGATGCGATGACTTCCTTTTGTTCAGGCTGATGCGTTTTTCTGAGACGTGCTTTCCCGGAGGTTACCGACAACTAGTACAGAAGTTACAATATCGTCGTTATTTTTTACCAAACATAGAATTTCTCGACATAAAAGAACCTTTTGAGGCACAGCTCGTGGCTGATCCCAGGCGTTTCTCACAAGAACAGATTCCAAGATGCGACAGGAAAAGGGTAAACTGCACTGAACACTCCCCCAAAACTCACGCCGCTATTATCTGCTAATACGTATATTACATACGCAAAGTCAAATAGAAAGCATGAAAGGGAAGAACTATTTTGCACTTTTAATACAGATGTAATATTGAAGAAAATATGCAAAAAAGTACATTGTCATTATCAACTTGAAACGGTTGAGCAAGGGAGGGATATGCCCTGTGGCTAAGCACAGACTGAAATGGTTACAATACATAATCTGATTCATAATCTGTGTTCATTTTCCTATGATGCTTAATCTAAAACCAGAACGTCAATGACGTAGCGCTCATCCGCATCTCGCAACAACAAATATCGTAAATTTTATGTGGTACACTTTTGAACTGGTCAAAAAAATAAAAATTTGATGCCCTGGAAGGGACATAATTTCATTTCATCTGCATAAAGTACCATAAATAATCAATGGAGCAAAATCTCAAAATTCTGTGTAGAAGTTTAGTGTTCCAAATTTAGCACTACCAGATGAGGCAAACCAAATCAAAATCGGTCAAGAAATGAGGGAAAAGAAGCAATTTTTGTTATTTTTGGAATAAATTTGCATAAATTACCATAATTAATAAATGGAGAACAATTTCAAAATTCTGTGTAGAATTTTATGTACCAAAGTTAGCTCTACGATATTAGGCAAACTAAATCAAAATCGCTCGAAATATGAAGGAGAAGAAGCATTTTTTGTGATTTTTAAATTATTTTTGGAATAAATTTGCATAAATTACCATAATTAATCAATGGAACAAAAATCACAAAATTCTGTGTAGAAGTTTAGTGTTCCAAATTTAGCTCTACCAGATAAGGCAAACCAAATCAAAATCGGTCAAGAAATAAGGGAGAAGAAGCAATTTTTGTTATTTTTGGAATAAATTTGCATAAATTACCATAATTTATGGAGAACAATTTCTAAATTCGGTGTAGAAGTTTAGTGGACCAAAGTAAGCTCTAACAGATAAAGCAAACCAAATCAAAATCGGTCGAGAAATGAAGGAGAAGCATTTATTGTGATTTCGAATATATTTGCATAAATTAGCATAGATAATGAATTTAACGATTCTGTGTAGAAGTTTTAAATCCCCCTCCTAGCCCTATCATATAAAACAATCAGAATCAAAATTGGTTGAAAAATAACGAAGAAGAAGCATTTTGAAAACTGTGGACGCCAGGACGGACGGAAGGACGGACGACCGACGCCACGGTATGGCATAAGCTTATCGGGCCCTTATGTCCGGACGAGCTAAAAAGAGCAACTTCAGGTGTTTACGTTGAACCATATCCATAACCATACAAACAACGAGGTTATTATAAAAAAGAGGGAAATGCTAAGACTTCACAGTTTCGAGGAGAAAGAGAAGAGTACACGATTTTACGTATGCCCATACATCTAGCAAAACATTATCATCTTGGTCGTGTATGAAAACCTTGACCAATATGCACAAACCTTAGACCCCTGTTACAGTGAGCCTAGCACTGTAAACACGCAAAAGGCCAAATGCGAGGCCAAACTGGCCGCGCATTTGGCCCTGCTCTTCGCCGTGTATAGGAAATTGGGGAAAAGATTCACTACAAATCGCGCCCGACCGAATCTGCACTGTGACCCCCGGCGGGCCCCCCAAATAATCGTTTGTTTACATGCAGAGCGCCACTCTGACAAAATATTGAAAGGTTACAATTTAGGCCGCGGCCTAGCCTTGCACTGTAAACGCACAAAATTGCGGGGCCGAGTAGACCTGGCCAGGGCCGGGCCAGATAAAAATATATTTCTATGATTATCTTTTATAACTGGGATGATCTAATGATCGTAATTTCGTAATCTCTTATTTGCTATGCCGTCAATTGTTGTCGAGAGAGAACTCTCCCATTTATTGGATAAAGAAATATTCAACATGTCTATATATTGTAGAAAGGCTCCATGTAACCACACACAATATTATGAATGACCTGAACTTGGTCCGATTTTTCTAAACTCTACCAACCTATATCTTAAAGCTTCTGCTTTTCCCACGAAGAATTCTTCACATATGAAAGAAAAACAGTCTCACACAGAAACTCCTAGCTTTTTGGACAAATGTCAGCAGTCTGGAAACTAGTTTAACCGCTGCCCCCCTCCAAAGAAAAAAAGGTCCAGCAACGCGCCCGTTAGTTATCACAGTTTCACCAGCGATCAAAATAACCTAATTTCTAGTTATCATATTTTCAAATAAATTGAGGTGCAAACGATCTGCTTCAGAAAAAAAATTATTCTTATTTTCGTTTTGCGTCAAAATGAACCACTTTGGATAATATACAATTAAATGCAATTTTGCGGAAACTCATCGACAGTCTTCTACCAGATATACGTCTTATAAATTGCTCCAACAATGCTGAAGGAAGAGTGGAGGTCTTGTACGGTGGATCGTGGATGACCGTTTGTGGTGATATATTCTGGAATCTGTTAAACGCAAGGGTGGTTTGCAGGATACTGGGGTTCGACGGTGCCCTGGACGCTTCACGATCGACTAGGTTTGGTCAGGGTTGTAGTGATATTCGTCGTGTCAGTTGCAGGGGAACAGAAGGCAGCCTGGCCGACTGTATCGTTGTAGTTCACCCTTCTTGTGGGCATCAAAGGGATGCGGGCGCCGTGTGTTATTCAGGAGGTAAGAACTCTTTTGGACATGGGGAATCGACTAATCGTAATTTTAAATGGCATACTATTAAGATCGCAAACAATTTTTTTGGGGAGCTTATATGGTAATACAAGTACCTTTTTTTCTATCATTGCTACAAAATTAATTACTAAAATCTAACGTTTCCATTTGGAAAAGTGTTAGTGAAGGTTTAATCACATTTAATGACTGCATTTGGCTTTTACTAATTTTCTAGACATTTCTTGAATGTTGGCTAACATGCAGTCATATTGCTTTTAAGAATCCGTACTCACAACAACATATGTATATTTAGTTCTTTTTCATCAGTTATTGAGAGTAAATTCTAGGTCAGACAAGACGCGGCAAAACCGCGGCTTTAATATATATATATATATATATGACGTAAGGTGCGTCATTTGGTGCGCACAGTTGCCATTGATTTACACGCCTTGTCTGAACAAGCCTTTAGGGATCTTTCTTACGTTTCATGAATAATTTCGAAGAGGGCCACACAAAAGGGATAATTTTACATCGGGACAGTTCTTCTGTCACAGTAGGGAAATTATGTTGATCTCTTAGGATTTATAGCAGGAGGGGCATTTTATTGATATATTATGGTCACCTGCATGAACAATTGGTATTGCCTTCATAACAAACTGTTATCGGATAAAGCAACCAAACAACTTTGAAATGTTTACTTGCGAAAATAGGAATATCAACAATGCTTTGAAATCGCCTTGGGATTACTAAAAAAAAATAATGACGATTTGAATCCTTAAAGGAAAAACAAAATCGACTTCAAGGCGCATTAAGGCCAATGCATAACAATACTGGTAAATATAGGCAAACCTATGATTTGACATGGCTTATTCAATTTCAAAGGAGATGTTCGTAGTTATGAAAAAAGCTGCATTGTGTTTATTTTTTTAAATATATGATATCGAAATGAAATAATGGTACAGAAAAATGTACATTTTCGCTAAGTTATCATTTACACAAAAGTAGCCAAAGCTGTGTGTAGATATTATATCCTTCCACTATTACAAACGAATTACGTTCCTTAAAATTCATTTTTAGCCCATCCGAATCCACTTCAAGTTCGTCTTGTCGGTGGGTCTAACGATGCCGAAGGAAGAGTAGAGATCATGCACGATGGATCCTGGGGAACTATATTTGATGAAAGCTGGGATCTAAGAGACGCGAGGGTGGTTTGTAGAATGCTGGGGTTTGATGGAGCCTTGGAAGCACCGGTATCTGCTAGGTTTGGTCAGGGCTCTGGGCGTATTCTTCTAGCTTATGCCGGGTGTGAGGGAACAGAAGGCAACCTTGCAGACTGTGCTCATATTGCAGGAAATAAAGGTGTATCTTGCAGCTATGGAACGGATGGATCCATCAGTTGTTTTCCTCACGATTGCAGTCATACAAGGGATGCAGGTGTCATTTGTTATTCCGGAGGTAGATTTTTCTTGGTCCGTATTCTACAGAATAAAAGTTTTGAGCTGATGTTTAAAGACAAAATGGAGCAGTTATTCTAAAAACACTTAATTTGATTTTATTGCTTCATATTTCAAATAGTTAAGTTAAATGTTTTTCATTTTCTTTTCCCGACAATGAAATAGGAAAACTTTTACTGCGGATATTGGAAATTTTGATTTCGACCAGATCTCCTTTGAAATGACATTGAAGTCGATGCCAAGTTTCCCTCAAGATATATTAGCGATTTTTTTTCTCCAATGAAATGATAAAGAAAACATCTAATCATTGGCATTTTATACATGAATTCATTATCATAGTAGTTCAGGTGGTTGGTCAGGTTTATTTCATAAAGATTCGCAAAGTTTGACAAATGTAAACATTGAAAACATTTTTTTTTTTCCTTAGCCCATCCTCAGCCATTTCAAGTTCATCTGATTGGTGGGTCTAACGATGCTGAAGGCAGAGTAGAAGTCATGCATGATGGATCTTGGGGAACTATCTGTGATGACAACTGGGATCTGAGAGACGCGAGGGTGGTTTGCAGAATGCTGGGGTTTGATGGGGCCTTGGACGCACCGGGATCTGCTAGGTTTGGTCAAGGTTCAGGGGATATTCTTCTAGCTTATGTCGGGTGTGAGGGAACAGAAGATAACCTTGCAGACTGTGCTCACTCAGGGATTCAAGTTCACAACTGTAGACATGGTGAAGATACAGGCACTATTTGTTACTCAGGAAGTAAGTTACCTCTCTGTTAATATAGTGTGTACAGAAAATGTTTAATATAGAAATAAAATAAAGTTTATCTGTAGCTAAATGATCTTTCATATTCGTCGAACAAATTCCTTTTATCGCGAAGTCACATTATATGAGGAACTACTAAAGTTGCTATGATATATATTTTTATTGAAGTTTTATAGTTTATAAGAGTTTTTAAGGTATATATCGTATCTGTCACAGAAAGGACATTGTGTTGTTCTCTTAGGATTTGTTGCAGGAGCGGCATTTTCTTGATATATTATGTTCACCTACATGTCAAAATGGTATAACAAACTGTTATCAGACAAGCAACCAAACTACTTTTACAATTTTATTTGAGAAAATACTAAGTTTAATAATGAATTGAAATTGCCTTGGCATTGCTAAAAAAATAACGACGATTTTAATACACAAGGCCAAGGCCAAGGCAATGAGAAAAAATGGGTCTTAAGGCGCCTTAAAGCCAATGCACTTCAAGACTGATATTCATAGGCATAGCTTTGATTTGACATGGTTCTTTACATTTCAAAAGAGATGCTCATATTTGATTTTCTTTTTTAATTATGTTTACATTTTTGTATAAATGATATCAAAACGTAATTAATTTTCTTGAAAACATGCGTTTTCGCGATGTAATCATTTCCAAAAAAGTTGCTTAACCTGTGTGTAAATATTATATCCTTAAACTAGTAAAAACGAATTTCTCTTTTTAAAACTCATTCTTAGCCCATCCGAATCCATTTCAAGTTCGTCTTGTTGGTGGATCTAATGATGCTGAAGGCAGAGTAGAGGTACTGCACGATGGAACCTGGGGAACTATCTGTGATTATTCATGGGATCTGAGAGACGCCAGGGTAGTTTGCAGAATGCTGGGGTTTGATGGAGCCTTGGAAGCACCGGTATCTGCTAGGTTTGGTCAGGGCGCTGGTCGTGCTCTTCTAGTTTATGTCGGGTGTGAAGGAACATAAGATAACCTTGCAGACTGTGCTCACATAGGGATTGGAGATTACTGTAGTCATAGACGCGATGCCGGCGCCATTTGTTATTCAGGAGGTATGTTTTTAAAAATCCATACTTTCAATCAACTCTTTTAAATGCTTCCAAAATTCCTTGTTTAAACATTACACATACGAGTGTTGCAGTGAAGTCCCTAACCTTGCAACTGAGGCATTGACCATGGTGACCAGCAAGGCCAAGGCTTAAACTACAAGACCAAGGCCCAATCATAAATAAAGTTGGGGAAAATGGAACGTGCATACATGGATGTCCGCACACACATAAACAGACAAAAAAAAATGGGCTTCTTTATAATACCAAACAAGCTGTGTTTTCAATGTAGGCAATGCCAATGCCTACATGAAATAAATAACAATATTAATGGAAATATTTTCAGTGGGATGGGAGGGGGTGGAAAACTGTTACAAATATTCAGTTTCATAATCCCCTTTTTATTACCTCCTACTTTATATTTGTTATCGATTTCCTGGACAAACATGTAAGTAGCTGGTGAGAAAGCGAATCGAGCTAATTAATAAAGAGGGACTTCAAGCGCTCCTGCCTCACATATCAGTTGCATGGGACTATATCTTTAAAAAAGCTTGATTTGGAGCTCGCATTTGGTAAATAAATCATGTAGGAAACCCCTTATTCTGTTTTGCACTGTATTTTAGTATCATCAAAGGATGTATGACATCTCTTAAACACTCAATGCCCTGGTCTTCTTTTAATTTGCTGTTAGGCCCAATATACAATCTAAGGCTTTCTTTACTTGATATGGCAAGGTGGTGAATTAGAGATTTCATGCAAGGTTGCACAGCAACAGTTGGCGTAGCTAGGAATTATGGAATTCGAGTAAAAACAAAATTCTCTTCATCCCCTCCACCCAGACTTATTATGACAGGGGGCAAACCTTCAAAGTAATTTTAGGCATTTGACACAGGAATATATAAAGGAGCAATTTAATCAAGCTCTATAGAGTTCCAATTATTATGAATAATAAACGATATTCTCGAATACCAGGATAAATCTTGTCAAGGAAATTAAAAAAGCATCTCAAAGTTTAGATTTCTTTAAAATGTTGAAAATTCTATAGTGCCATTTTAAACTATACATATGTTATCCTATTTTAGGGGCGCAGTGTTAACATTATACCGATGCAACTCAAAAGCTTATCTTAAGGAGCGTAGGAATGACAATGACATTCTCTTCTTCTTGTTATTATCTGAACCCTTTAATGAGATGTTTATAAGTAACATTAATTCAATTGTGTTGTGACAAAACGCACTGCGAACGAGCTTTAAAAAATTGTTGCTTTCATTATCTCACAAAATAATTCCTAATGCCTTTTTACCTTGCGTTTTAGTGGCGCATATTAATTTTTTTTCGCGCCATCTATTTTGCGTATTGTTTCCGCCTTCAATTAATGAAATGTCTTTAACTGGAATCAGCAGTGAACAAAGCACAGAAACATAGATGTTTACCTGTCTATCAAAAAAGGCATGTGTGCTGACATGAATGACGAAAAACAAGGGCCACAAAAAAGGGGTGATTTTACATCGGGGCACTTCTTCTGTCACAGGAGGGACATTGTGTTGGTCTCTTAGGATTTGTTGCAAGAGGGACATTCTCTTGATCTGTTATGTTCACCTACATGAAGAATTGGTATTGCCTTCATAACAAACTATTATCAGACAAAGCAACCAAAGTACAACTTTAGTTTTAAAAAAGTTAAATTAATTAAATTGCCTTGGGATTGTTAGAAAAAGTAAAAACGCTTTGAATCATCAAGGCTAAGGTCAAGGCAATGGGAAAAGGTTAATAGTACACTACAGCATTGATATATGTAGGCATAGCTAAGATTTGACATGTTTTATTATATTTTAAAAGAGATGTTCGTATTTATCAGAAAAAACATATGTATTGTGTTCATTTCTTTAAATAAATGATATCGAAAAGTAAATATTTTTTTTGAAAAAATTACGTTTTCGCAATGTAATCATTTCCAAGAAAGTTGCTAAACCTGTGTGTAGATATTATATCCTTACACTGGTAAAAACGATTTACACGTTTCAACATTCATTTTTAGCCCATCCGAATCCATTTCAAGTTCATCTTGTCGGTGGATCTAACGATGCTGAAGGCAGAGTAGAGGTACTGCACGATGGATCATGGGGAACTATCTGTGATGTCAGTTGGGACCTGAGAGACGCGAGGGTTGTTTGCAGGATGCTGGGCTTTGATGGAGCATTGGACGCACCGGTATCAGCTAAGTTCGGTCAAGGCGCTGGTCGTATTCTTCTATTTCATGTCGGGTGTGAAGGAACAGAAGATAACCTTGCAGACTGTGCTCACCCAGGGATTGGAAATTACTGTGGTCATGGACACGATGCCGGCGCCATTTGTTATTCAGGAGGTATGTTTTTAAAAAGGCATACTTTCAATCAACCTCTTTTAAATGCTTCCAAAATTCCTCGTTTAAACATTACACATATGAGTGTTATAGTGAAGTCCCTAACCTTGTGGCTGAGGCATTGACCATGGTGACCAGCAAGGCCAAGGCTTAAACTACAAGACCAAGGCCAAGGCCCAATCATAAATAAAGTTGGGGAAAATGGAACGTGCAAACATGGATGTCTGCACACACATAAACAGACAAAAAAACAGCGGCTTCTTTATACCAAACAAGCTGTGTTTTAAATGTAGGCAATGCCTACATGAAATAAATAACAATATTAATGGAAATATTTTCAGTGGGATAGGAGGGGGTGGAGAAATGTTACAAATATTCAGTTTCATAATCCCACTTTTATTACCTCCTACTTATATATATTTGTTACCGATTTCCTGGACTTACATGTAAATAGCTGGTTAGCAAGCGAATCGAGCTAATTAATAAAGAGGGACTTCAAGCGCTCCTGCCTCACATATTAGTTGCATGGGACTATATCTTTAACAAAGCTTGATTTGGAGCTCGCATTTGATTGATAAATCATGTAGGAAATCCCTTATTCTGTTTTGCACTGCATTTTAGTATCATCAGCAGATGTATGACCTCTCTTAAACACTCAGTGCCCTTGTCTTCTTTTAATTTGCTGTTAGGCCCAATGTACAATCTAAGGCTTTTTTTTACTTGTTATGCCAAGGCGGTGAATTAGAAATCACATGTATGGTTGCGCAGCAACAGTTGGCGTAGCTAGGAATAAGGGCATTCGAGTAAAACAAAATTGTCTTCATCTCCTCCACCCAGACTTATTATGATGACAGGGGGCAAACCTTCAAAGTAATTTTAGGCATTTGACACATGAATATATAAGGAAGCTATTTAATTAAGCGTTATAGAGTTTGAATTATAATGAATAACTAGACTTTAAAATCGTCACTTAGACGAATTAGGTTATACGTATGCTAATGTTTTACGTAACAAAGAACGCAATTTCACGATTTCATATTATCTTTCAAAATGCTCCTCCCATTATGGTATATCCACATGTCAAGTTTCAACTGTGTAGCATATTGATCATTATGTATCTATGGAAGATAGATTGAGACAATATGGCCATTGCCCCTGTACATTAACTAGTTACACCTTTGACCCTAATTGACATAATGAAGAATGCATTTTCACAATATCATCTTATTCCACGAAATGCTCTACCCGTCATGTCCTACCTATTGTGCTGCGCATAGATTCAATCAGTTTATTTTGGGCCATTACAAGAAGTGAGCTATTGATATGGACAAATTCTCATGTTCCCAATGAAGCTCATTTTATGTATTTTATTACCCGAGAAACAAAGAGGTCAGTCAGTCACTCAATAGTGTCTGACAGTAAAGTCTAAAAAGTAAATGGGTTTCATTCAATTGAAGATGTCGACATGATTTTATCATCTGATCAAAGAACTAAAAATCACAATTTTTATAGCCCATAGTCTCAGCTATAACATAACAAAATTTGGGATAAAATAGAGTACAAATAAGCTAGATAGTGCTCACAGATGAAAGTCATGTAGATTCATGATGTGAACGAAGTTCACCGTCCATAGGCATAACACGCAAATTAAGAAATTCTGACACGTGGCCTTTAAAGCCCCACTGTCCTACTTGTAGCTACTTGCTCCCTCTATATAGAAAACTTCCCCGATCGGTGCCTGTTGGTCCCCCATGATCCTCTTTTTCTTATGTTAGTTGAGAGCTGAGTTAATGAGATAGCCACCTGTCAGTGACGTCGCTGTGTCAGTCTTTAATTGAATTTTGTACTATGATGACGTCATTAAAATGAAAATTAGTGTGTATTGATCTTGTAGACAATTGCCTCGACTACAACATATCAAATTTTATAAGAAAATTGATGAATATTGAGAGAAATACACTAAATTTTCCATAAATACAATGACGTCATAATATGCACTTTTGTATTTTGACTTCCAAGGCCATTATGATGACGTCAATATGTCCTTAATGTCCAAATGAGATATGAAATCATATCTCCGAATCATACTCTATCCAAATATGAAAAAAAATTGGCAGTCCCTATTCATCCCAAAGAGCTATAATGGACTTTTTATATGTATGTTTTTGTAATATATGCTATGTATTACAAGAGCTCGCGCGTACGGACAGTTATCTTGAACAGAGGCTCATTCCGTTATTGATAGTGATAAAGAGATAAACATGGTGTCAGATTGTGCGAAAAAATATGAGGAATATCCTGTCAAAACAAATTGAGCTGTGACTATTTTGCGTTTGGCCGTGACGAATGGAAACGCGCAAAAATGCGCGTTTGCGCGATTTCTTATAAAATGCTTATAATGGGCTGAAACGTATTCAAAACAAGTACGCGTACGCGCATGTTTTCGCGCATTTATTGACCTGAAATTGACCGGACATATATTGACCTTGATCATGATAAATATCAATGAGAAATGACTTCCTGTTATGGAGATATGATCATGAGTTGATTATAACAAATGGCGCCTGGATGACGTCACGATGACTTTGAGTCACTAAAAAGTCACGCAGTTCTAAGTTAGACTAATATCTATTATCATGGCAAGATTCATGATAATGGCTTTATTCAGTCTTGAGATATCTTGCGAACAAATTTGAGGAAGAATAAATAATAAAAAAAATAAAGAAAAATCTTGACGAAATCTATAGTTGATACGTATACTTCGTACGTATCACCTTATAAACGATATTTTATTTATAAGGAAATTAAAAAAACATCTCAAAGTTAAGATTTCTCTGAAAATGTTGAAAATTCGCAAATGCCATGTTAAACTATGTTATCCTATTTTAGGGGCGCAGTTTTAACATTATACCGATGCAACTCAAAACTTATTTTAAGGAGCGTAGGAGTGACGATGACATTCTCTTCTTGTTATTATCTGAACCCTTTAAGGCGAGGCGTCAAAAAATAACTATACCAGTTGGCTGCAGCCTCACGCGATGGCTGTTTGAGGCTGCATATCCAGCTGCAGCCGAACGGGGCAATTACTTTTCACTTATTAGCACAGCCGTCTGGCGCCAGGTTGGGCTCAGAGTTTTACCCGGAATTTTTATTTGGCCCATCCTCCCCCCGCCTGCCACCATGCTCCATAATTTGCTCAGCAAGCTGCCGCTGAACTTAGGTTGCAATAGGCTTCCTTGCTTAAAGTTGCAGCTGGCGGCAGCCGTACAGAGATGCTTAAAGTTGTAGCTGGCGGCAGCCAGACGGAGATGCTTGAAGTTGCAACTTAATGCAGCGTACTGAGCTTTCCCTCGAACAAGGCGCTTATTTTTATTGTGGCGTCATTTAAAGATATGTTTACATTTCTATTCCCGGCGGCCTTTGTGGACAAAACGGGATGGACGTGAGCAACGAGGTAGAAGGATACCGTGATAGACCTTCAGAGGCGGCGCTCCCGGAGGGGGGGGGGGGGGGGGCACAGTGCCCTCATACTTTTTCAAGTACCCGAAAAGTGCCCCTATTTATTTTTAAAAGTGCTCCTTTCCCTTTCCAACTCTTAAAAGTGCCCTTTTTATTTTGACACGTACCCCTTTTTCTTTGCAATAAGTTTCCATTTTTCATTCCCATAAGTGCCTTTTTTTTAATCTCTAGGAAAATCCCTTTTTTAGGTACGAGAAGCGCCCCTTTTCACTTTTGATAAGCACCCCCTTCACCTCTGATATTTGCCCTATTCAAATCTGACAGGTTACCCTTTTGCTTTGTAAAAAGTTCCCCTTCTCCTTTTAATAACTACCCATTTTAAACTCGGATAACGCACCGTATAACTTCACATGTGTCCCCTTTACTTTTTAATGAGTGCCCCTTTTCCTGATGATAAGTGCCCCCCTTTCCCTTCTCCTAAATTTCCCTTATCATCTATGAAAACATTTACTTTTCATTCTCATAAGTACCCATTTCATCTCTGTTAAATGACCCTATTCAATTCTAAGATTCTCGTTTTACTTTGACAGGTGCACCTTCCCCTCCTGATATGTGCTCTTTTCATCTCTCAACAAATACCCCTATTATTTTGACACTTCCCCCTTCTCCTTCCTAATAAATTATCTTTTTATTTCTTATAAGTGCCCCTTTCCCTTCTCATAATTACCCCCTTTTCATCTTTGATAAGTGCCCCGTTTATTTCAACATGTGCCTCTTTTTCTTTTTAATAAGAGCCACTTCCCTCTTCATATAGAAGCCCCCTTTCACCTCCGAGAAATGCCCCTATGAAAATCTGATCAGTGCCCTTTTTCTTTCAGCAAATGCACATTTCCATTTATCATTAGTGCCCCTTTTTTATTCTCATAAGTGCCTCTTTTCATGTATGGTCAGTGTCCCTTTTCAGAAGCGATAAGTGCCCCTTTTCACCTCTAATGATTACCCTTTTAGCAATGATATCGTCCTTGTTTTCACAAAGTGACGGTAGTGAGGAAAATCGTAACGCAAAGTGAATGCAATTTTTTTTCACTACCGTCACTTCGTGAAAACAGCGACGATATGTGCCCCTTTTTCCTTTCTAATAAGGAAACTATCCCTTTTTCTTCAATGCCCTTTTCATTTCTTATAAATGCCCCTATCAAAATCTGATTGGTGCCTCTTTTCAGTCGACAAATGACAAATGAGATGTTTATACGTTACATTAATTCAATTATGTTGTAACAAAGCGCACTGCAAACGAGCTTTAGAAATGTGTTGCTTTCATTATCTCACAAAATAATTCCTAATGCCTTTTTACCTTGCGTTTTAGTGGCGCAAATTTGACTTTTACTTCTACTGGTGGGGGGGGGGGGGGGTGGAATCAGCAGTGACCAAAGCCTAGAAACATAGATGTATAGCTACCTATCAAAAAAGGCATGTGTATTGACATGAATGACGAAAAATAAGGGGGATTTTACATCGGGGGACTTTTTCTGTCAGAGGAGGGACATTGTGTTGGTCTCTTAGGATTTGTTGCAAGAGGGACATTTTCTTGATCTGTTATGTTCACCTACATGAAAAATCTGAATTGCCTTCATAACAAACTGTTATTAGACAAAGCAACCAAACTACAATTGTGACCCGGCACCACAAAACCACCAAAAAGTCGCAAAAAATTATTTTCCTGATTTCATCTGATTATGAAAGAAGAAGTTCTCCTCATTAAAATGGTATATTACTTGTCCAAATTGAAGCTTCCTAACCCTTTCAATTTAGTGAATGAAAAGAGCTGGTGAGGGAGGTTACTGGTATTAAATTGTGAGAAAGAGAGCTTTAAAGTTTGGGGCTATTCAAGCATGCGGAGCAAGCAAACCACAGGGAAATCAATAGAAGGGTGAATCAAAAGGCCATAGCAACCACTATGAAGAGATTTTCAGATTAGGCTGAAATTTGGCCTGATGGTCAAACATAGTCTGTTCATTATGTTTCTGAGGTTTCAATGTGTGGACTTAAGTCTTTCAAAAGTTATTATGTTGTAAATGTATAGAGTTGTAATTGGACAGATTAAGTGAACTGCAACATAGTGCCGAGACACCTGCACTAGACAATGCCTATTCATGGTGGACCCGGAGTCTTTTTGTTCCCCCTTACATAACACTGCTTGTCACCCATCTTGTTTTGTATACATCTGGGCAATTATTTGTAACCACATTATCAGGAATTCTCTCGTCGCTGTCTTGCCCGAAGTGTTCAGTAAGCAAAGCTGTAAGGTTGGCCTGATCCCCCGCAGCTAGCCCCCGCATCATCGCTTCGTTGACCGCCCGAGCTACCCGGGCATCTGCGTTGGTGCACCCCGGTACCATCCCACGGCTCTGCTCACGTACAAAACCTGGCATTGTAACGACGTTGTAGACTTTTTCGCAACTTGTCACTCTCAAATGTATAAAATATAATAATGTTCTTATTCTTGATCAACAAATTCTGGATATGTGATGTACAATCAAGCTACTCGAAGTCGTTTACGGAGAATATAAGACGAACGCAAATCTGGAACTCGGATGTGAAAGCGGATACAAACAAAATGGCGCGCCGCACTGATTGCTATAACGGACCAATCACAGCCCGCGTAGCACGACCCGTTAGCAACGACCGACCATTTCCGGACTACGATAATTTCGCTCGGGAAAAGTGATCAAATTTTGGAAGAGACCGAAGGCTGTGCGAAAAAAACTGGTCTAGAAAAACCGTTTAAAACACATCTTCTACTATGTTTTAGACTTCCAAATTTTGATACTAGGTACAGAAAAGACCACTCTTTCAGAAAATGCAAAAAAACAAAAATCTATTTTTTTCACCTAAATTGACATTTTAGCTGATTACGGAGAATCGCTGGTTGCGACTTTTTGTTGGTTTTGTGGTGCCGGGTCACAATTTTACTTTAAAAAAAGTAAAATTAATGAAATTGCCTTGGGATTGTTAGAAAAAGTAAAAACGCTTTGAATCATCAAGGCTAAGGCCAAAGCAATGGGAAAAGGCAAATACACTACAGCATTGATATATGTAGGCATAGCTAACATTTGACATGGTTTATTATATTTCAAAAGAGATGTTTGTATTTATTTAAAAAAACATATGCATTGTGTTCATTTTTTAAAATAACGTAAATCATTTTTTGAAAAAAATTACGTTTTCGCAATGTGATCATTTCCAAAAAAGTTGCTAAACCTGTGTGTAAATAATATATCCTTACACTGGTAAAAACGATTTACACTTTTCAAAATTCATTTTTAGCCCATCTGAATCCATTTCAAGTTCATCTTGTCGGTGGATGTAATGATGCTGAAGGCAGAGTAGAGGTCATGCATAATGGATCCTGGGGAACTATCTGTGATTATTCATGGGACCTGAGAGACGCGAGTGTAGTTTGCAGAATGTTGGGGTTTGATGGAGCCTTGGACGCACCGAGATCTGCTACGTTTCGTCAGGGCTCTGGTCGGATTCTTCTCTCCTATGTCGAGTGTGAGGGAACAGAAGACAACCTAGCTGACTGTGCTCATTCAGGGATTGAACGTTACTCATGCAGTCATACAAGGGATGCAGGAGCCATTTGCCACTCAGGAAGTATGTTTTCTCTCTATTTGCGGAGAAGTGTTACAAATATTCAGTTTCATAACCCCTTTTCATAACCTTCTACATATATATAAATGTGTTATCGATTTCCTTGACATATAAATGTAAATAGCTGGTGATCAAACTAATCGAACGATAAAAACAGACTTAAAGAGAAGGTTGAGTTCTGGGAAGAGGTGAAAAATAATTTGTGAGTGTTATCATTGTATTATGCAAGTGTGGAAGAACATCAGATAAAAAATGTTCCCTGAAAAGCATGGCTCTTCAAATGCCTTAATATTCTTAATATGGCAACATCATAAAAAATCGGGACGGATTTTTACGCCACATGTTCGTGAAGCCCCATATACATCTTTCTGTGTACAGTGCTTGTAACTTTACCAAGACTGGGCCAACTTCTTATCATTTTGATGATTCCAGAACCTTGCAGTACACACCAATACTTATATGCTACATGATCAACCTTTTCTGATCGATTCCACAACGTTTCCTTCACAATGCAATCGCATGACCAGAACTCAACTTCGTCTTTGAAGCGCTCCTGCCTCAAATATCAATTGAATAGAACTGTATCTTTAACAAAACTTGAATTGGAGCTTGCATTCAAATTTGGTTAAAAAATCACGTAGGAAACCCTTCAATTTGTTTTGCACTGTATGTTAGTATTATCAGGAGATGTATAACTGCTTTTAAACCCCCAATGCCCTTTTCATCTTTTAATTTGCTGTCAGGCCCAATGTACGATATAAGGCTTCTTACTTGGTATGCCAAGGAAGTGAATTATAGCTCTCATGAAAGGTAACACAGCAACCAGCGGCGTAGCTAGGGATTATGGCATTCGTGGTAAACAGATTGTCTTCTACCCCCTCCACTCAGACTCATATCTGTATTTGACAAGGGGCGAGCCTTCAAAGTGATTGTACGCGATTTACCCAGAAATATTCTTAAGGGTGCAATTCAATCGAACGGTATAGAGTTCGAATTATAATCATCGAAATATGATATTTTCTAACCCCAGGATACATCTTGTGAAGGTACTAAAAAGGCATTCCAAAGTTAAGATTTCCTTTAAATGTTGAACAATTTGAAAGTGTTATTTTAAAACATATGTATATTATCCTATTTCTGGGGCGCAATATTTACATCAGGCCAGTGCAACATAAAGGCTTATTTAAGGGGCATGGGAATGACGATGACATTCTCTCTTTTCTTATTTGTTATTATGCACTCTTTAAAGAGCTATTTATAAGTTATTTTATGGAGCGGGGTAAGAATAACGATATCCTAAAGTTACGAGAAGCCGGGGTCCATTGCAAAAAATAATACCTAATGCAATTAACCCTGCGTTTTGGGGGGCGCATATGATGTATGTTTTATGTTGCACCCTCTATTTTGCACTTGTTTATGTCCGGGTCAGTTTTAGCTCCAGAAGGGCATACTGTTATATCATTGCAACGAAATGTGTTCACTTTGATGGGACGCTTTTTGTCAGAGGTGACATCGAATATCAGATTTGACTTGTACTTAGACATGTTTGGGGGGATCAGCAATGAAACTAACCAAGATATAGACCTTTCTATCAAAAGAGGCATGTGTATTGACATGAATGAGGACAAACTAGGGCCACAAAAAGGGGTGATTTGACACCAGGACACTTTTTTGTCACAGGGGGGGGGGGGGACATTGTAATGTTCTCTTAGGATTTGTAGGAGGGGCAATGTTCTCGATCTATTATGTCCACCTGCAAGTACAATTGGTATTGTCCTCATAACAACCTATTAGCAGACAAAGAATGGAACAGTTTGCCTGACGATATAAAAAAATAGTACACTTTTTTCTAGGTTTAGAAGGTTATCTAAAACGTACCTACTTGGAAGACTAACATTATTCTACTTTGTAACTTAATAATTTCTCATTCTCTAATGCTTTTAGACCACTAAGGAATGTGTGTGCGTGTGAATATTTTTGTTGTGTTCTATATTCTGTAGCTTAGTTTGTTTCCATCCCTTGTATAAACATTACATTCTTTTTTATTCACCATGTCATATCGTTAATGTATGTATTTTGTTGACTATAGGGCCCTGCTCACAAGCTTAGCTTCTACAGGGGTCCTAAAACCATTCAATTAATGGTGTAATCAAGTTATTATATGTTGATTAATGTACTATAACCAGTCTCTTTTTCATGTAAAAGATTATATGATGTTTTGCGTGGTTTAGAATAAATGAACTTGAACTTGAACGTAGGATATCTATAAAAAATAACCACGATTTGAATCCTTAAAGCCAAAGCCAAGGCAATAAGCAAAACAAAAATGGGCCTCAAGGTGCCTTAATGCCAATGCACTACAACACTGGTATATATGCATAGCATATATGCTTTGACATGGTTTATTTAATTTCAATAGAGATATTCGTATTTATAAAATAATGTATTGTCTATACTTTTTTATATAAATGATATGGAAACGTACATAATGGTTCTGAAATATACATCTTTTCTCAAGGTAATATTTTCCACAAAAGTAGCTAAACCTGTGTGTAAATATTACAAGCTTACACTAGTAAAAAAGAATTACTCTATTCAAAATTCATTTTAGCCCATCCGAATCCATTTCAAGTTCATCTTGTCGGTGGATCAAATGATGCTGCAGGCAGAGTAGAGGTCATGCATGATGGATCGTGGGGAACTATCTGTGATTATTTATGGGACCTGAGAGACGCCAGGGTAGTTTGCAGAATGCTGGGGTTTGATGGAGCCTTGGACGCACCGAGATCTGCACGGTTTGGTCAGGGCTCTGGTCGTAGTCTGCTAAAGTATGTCAATTGTGACGGAACTAAAGAAAACGTAGCAGATTGTGCTCATGCAGGGATTGGACGTTACTCCGAGTGCAGTCATACAAGGGATGCAGGAGCCGTTTGCTTCTCAGGAAGTATGTTTTCTCTGTGTTTTAACCTTGCTAGTAGTCCACCTACTCGAAGTGAATTCTTTTGAGTGCTTATTGGATGAGCACGAACGTCGGAGCAGTTATTAATTAATGACTTTGAGATTCTCCATTTACCTCTTAAACAATATATTTCGATTTATTACCATGAAGTTTTGGTATCAAGAAGCCAAGTCTTACACAAAATAGAAAAATCAACATTCTGGACAATTAGTTTGTACTTGACCTTTTTATGTGTACGGGAACAATTATTATACCAACGGAATATATATTACGATGTTCAAAGAATCCCCCACCCCCATGTATTTTCATTCTGTCTTAACGACTGTTTTGCATGAGAAGCAACGACATCCAATATAATAATTTCCATTATTCTACACATGGATATATTAAGCCGACAATGCGGTATTCTCTCTCTTCATCTAAGGCCCTCACTAAAATTGGGGTTAGTTGTTTGGGAGTACTTTATAGGATATCTAAATGCAACCAATTGCAAATTATTTGTTAGTGCCCTCATACTTTTGTTTATTAAGCTTGAAATTTGTGGTGATATCATTTCAAAAAAGCATGTTCTACGTTCTTCTCTATAAATAGTCCATCCAAAACCATTTCAAGTTCGTCTTGTCGGTGGGTCTAACGATGCTGAAGGCAGAGTAGAGGTACTGTACGACGGCTCCTGGGAAACTATCTGCGATGTTGGCTGGGATCTGAGAGATGCGAGGGTGGTTTGCAGAATAGCAGGGTTTAATGGAGCCTTGGACGCACCGGGATCTGCACGGTTTGGTCAAGGCTCTGGTCGTAGTCTGCTAACTCATGTCAGCTGTGACGGAACAGAAGACAACCTAGCAGACTGTGCCAATGCAGGGATGGGACGTTACACATGTAGTCATACGAGGGATGCAGGCGCTGTTTGTTATTCGGGAGGTAGGTGTTTTTTGTTTTTTTTTTATTTTTTTTTATAGGTTAGCCATTTGAGTAAATAATTCTTACTAATTCGCTTGCATTTACACCTGAGGGTATATTTTGCATTTCCCTAATTCAGCAATTGAGGTTGAACGCACGAAAATGAATTCCGCACACAAGCGAGACTTTTAATTTTTCTCACTCCAACGTCTCACCTTAATTTTGTTGTTATAGTTAGAGGATTGCTCTTCTCTAGATATCTCTGGTCATGTGAGGTGCTCTTATTAAACCAATCTATGTACTGGATTTTTATAAAGAGGGGTTCATGATTACATTTCCTTGTAAGAGTATGTACTTTTAATCTGATAAACCTATTCTGCTTTTCATCCTGACTACTCATTAAACATAACAGAGCCATTTCAAGTTCGTCTTACCAATGGAACCACGGATTCAGAAGGCAGGGTGAAGGTTTTGTATAAGGGAAGCTGGGCAACTATTTGTGATGACAACTGGGATCTAAGAGACGCAAGAGTAGTTTGTAAAATGCTAGAATATGACGGAGCTTTAGCCGCACCTGGTAGTGCTACGTTTGGTACCGGAAGTGGTACAATCTTGTTTGATGACGTTGGGTGCAAGGGCACAGAAGACGCCCTTGCTGAGTGCTACCATCGAGGGCTTGGAGTCAACAACTGTGAACATAACAGTGACGCCGGTGTCATTTGTTTTACTGGAGGTAAGATAATAGGATTGCATATATTAGATCTCAAAAGCTTTGAATTTTTAAAATTCGTACAACGGTTTTTACAATAAGCCGGTTCATAGTTGCAGTCTGAGCATGAGCAGATAAAGGTCAATGTAGACCAAATTGTGAAATTAGGAGACAAAATACTGGATACACGCTCATGAAAGTTATGTAATCATTATTCAATTATGTACAAGCAGTGCACTCCCTGAAAGGGAAAACAAAGGCTATTTATGTAGGAGCTCCATCGCTGTCGGAGTAATTAGTAAAACATATATAAGGGTTTAAAGATCTGTGGATATTCGGGATCATATTTGGGACATGTGCTAGCCGTGAACTGGTCTATTGCCAATTTATGGTCTTCTTCGCGTTGGTCTCGCTGTTTCCACGTGAACAATGAGGTGTTTTAAGTTTTAAGTCCCGTTTGTTCAATGAAACTTTTATGATAGTATGTATAGGGCACTACAGGGGGCTTCCATCGCTATCACGAATGGGAACTAAGTTGAATATCAACGCACGCCGCACACATGTTATGATGATCTTTAGGAATTGAGTATTTACTAGCTGTTGTCGGCTCCTTTACAGAGAGAAGTCCAAAATGAACTGATTGCATACATTTGTTTTTGTATTCCTCCGACAGCACCATTTCTAGTTCAGCTCGTTAATGGATCTAACGACCTTGAAGGACGAGTAGAGGTCTTGTATGATGGTTTTTGGGGAACCGTTTGTGATCATGAGTGGGATCTGAGAGATGCAAGGGTCGTGTGCAAAATGCTGGGGTTTGATGGAGCCTTAGCCGCTCCAGGTTCTGCTGCGTTTGGCCAAGGTTCAGGAAATATACTACTTGATGGTATATCCTGTAAAAGTACACACGATAGCCTGGCAGACTGTTACCATCGAGGGATTGGCGTCTCCGATTGCGAACACGAAGAAGATTCTGGAGCCATTTGTTTCAGAGGAGGTATGGATTGATACTTGGAGTCTAACATATTCATAATTAAAAATTCAGATTTTTGAAAAACATGATAACAAATATAGGTCTTTCTTCCACCCGTTTGTGGTTTGATAGTATTACCCCTACGCCCACGCTCCTTTGACATGATCACAAAGACAGTACAAAAAGAAGAATAATTTAACAACCTTGTCTATCAGCTTCTTGGAAATATGAAAATTGGGACGAATGATGTATTACGTAATATACAATGAGTATACAATAGTTTATTGACTGCTCTGGAGTTGATTTCTAAGAAGCTCTACTGATCGCGTATTGTCTACTTTCCACAAACACACTTTTCTCTCCTGACACTTAATAAAATTGTTATTTCAATTAATATTTTTCAAACTTTACAGACCCATTCAAGGTTCGTCTCACCGATGGAGCAAATGATGCAGAGGGTAGAGTAGAGGTTATGTATGATGGATCATGGGGAACCGTCTGTGACAATGGCTGGGACCTGAACGATGCGAGAGTTATTTGCCGAATGTTGGGGTTTGATGGAGCTTTGGCAGCAACAGTTTCTGCACGGTTTGGTCAAGGCAATGGCACTATTCTGCTTAGTAATGTTCAGTGTTACGGAACAGAAAAGAACATAGCAGATTGTTATCACAGAGGAATAAGAGTTCATAACTGTAGTCATGCCAGTGATTCGGGTGCCATTTGTTTCTCAGGAGGTATGATTCTGTCTTATAGTACAGTAGAGTTTTTCATGTAAATAAGTTTAGCTTTCTCGTCAAAAGTTGCAATAGAACGATATACATCTTTTTGATATATTGCTTTTCAAACATTGTGATACAAAAAAAAGGAAAAATTGCAGTTGTAAAAAAGTATTTCTGGTACCATCAAATTTGAAACATACTTGTCGAAATATTTAAATTCCGGCAGGATAAAAAAAATATAGGCACACCTATATCTACTAAATAACGTTGGAGTTTAAAGTGCTTGCAATAAAGCTTACTCAGAGGGAATCTTGTTTTATTTAGATCTGTAAAAAATATACGATATTACCTTTCCAGTTCGTCTGATCGGTGGAACTAATGACGCTGAAGGTAGAGTAGAGATTCTACACGATGGATCATGGGGGTCTGTCTGCGACGATTCTTGGGATCTCAAGGACGCCGAGGTTGTTTGCAGAATGTTAAGCTTTGATGGAGCTTTGGAGGCTCCACTTGGTGCTCGATTTGGTAAAGGATCTGGGAGCATCTTTCTCGATGAAGTTCAGTGCCAGGGGACAGAAACTGACATTGAACGTTGCAATCATGACGGCATTGGTGTGCACAACTGCGCCCACAACGAGGATGCCAGCGTTATTTGCATCCAAAAAGGTATGGTACTACATCATAAATGTAGTTCTCAGTATCAAGTGAAACATTTACGACAACGAATTAACAAATTGTGTTCATGTGTATCGTGAAGTATTTACCACGAGTTGCAAAGGTAAATGATAAGTTTTTAAAGTTGCTGACTTTACCGCTACGGTGGATTTTTTGTGTTGTTTTGCAAAAAATGGTTGAACACAAATTTCGGGGCTGAATATTACAGTATTTCGTTCCTGTTGTGGAGAAGATTTTGGATTCCAGCTCCTTAAATCCATTTTCAATCAAATGTTCCTTTTTATTCGTGTTCCAATCCTCATTTAGATCGCACGACGGAATCTGAAACCGGTGGAACAAGCAGCAGTGAAACAATTACAACAAATGAATCTACACCAACCTCGAACAACCCTCTTCAAAATCTAAAAGTGACAATTGTTACCGGGATTTGCGTACTGCTTGTGATCATCTTCATCGGGGCAACACTTGCATATTGTGTACGTAAGGCCATCAAGTCAAGGTCAAGACGGAACTTAGAAAACGATATTTACATGGATTTTAACGACACAGGAATAAACCAGGACAGGTTTGTAGCTTCTACATATCAGGATTTAAATGGTCCTCCCAAACTCCCAGAACGACGCTTAACGAGGTTGAGTAAAGGTAGTACGATCATAGAGCCCTGCCAGAACCAGCGGTTTTATACGGATGAGGATCAAATTTTGGCACAACAGACAAGAATAGGTGACAACACCCACGACTATATGGACATGACTCCTATAAACAAGACAGCTTCAAGGAACAAGGATGCACATGTTTATGCTTATAGCCTCCGCGTTGGAAATAAAGACACAGATACGTTACCACAGGATAATACAGCGACAGTAACCAGAGCAATCTACCATGATGAAACGTGTGAGCCAGTAGATACTGTGCAAATTATTAAACAAAATAATCCACACAAGTATATGGTTATGAACACTGTATACAACAAAATTACAATGGAAAAGGATGTAGATCTTGACGGCTATCTTCTTCCAAGTAAAACTAAAAGTGGAAAAAAGAGCCGCTAGGTAACGCACAAACTACTAAACGAACTGACACCCATGAATATATAGATATGACGAATAATAATAAACAGCTTTTGGAGGGAAGCGATGTAGACCTTGACGGTTATATTTTGCCAAGTGCATCTGGTTTGAGTTCCGGAGATAAACCAAATGTTGAAAATGCAGAACAAAGTTGTTTGTCTCAAAACGATAGAGATATATTTCTCACGAGTGTTTGTGAAAGAAATAGCTCAAATGAACAGACTCCTACACTGCAACAGGAATGTACGAAACACGATTCAATTCACAAGCACATGGACTTAAAAACCATTTGCCAACAATCCTCAACGCTTAAAGATGTAGACATAGATGGATATCTTCTGCCAAGTGCTGCAGGCGACGATACGATTGAATTACCATGCGATATCATGCAGCATGTTGAAGAAAAGCCTGACAATACGCATGAATCCCCCATGCTGTGTATCGGAGGTAGTAATGAGTTTACAGAGGGATCTTCAGAAAAAAAACGATTATGATATTCCAGATTAAGTGCTTCAACACATGATTTGGCCGTCAAATTGCATATTCACGGACGAAATTAGAGGAAGGGGCATTAAAGGTAATACAAAGTTTTGGTATGGGGTCATGAATTTGGTTCAAATGAACTATATTGTAAGCATATGCGACCCTACAATATTCAGTGATCGTTGTCGCGGTTGAAATCGATTCTAAAGTTATGAAATTATAAATAATAAACTCTTTATGTTGTATAGCTCCCTCTCAAGGTCAAGATATTAATTAAGCTATAAAACAATGTTTCTTGACTAAAATCGACCGATTAGCTATTCCCGTTTGGAAATTATATATCACAACTACATATTCTGGAATTTTCATGGTCGCAGCTACCATTGCACGGCCGTACGGCGCTATTTGAAATTCATCCGAATTTACCGGGAGCAACGGTAAATTTTTGTATTCAATTTTTTCTCGAAAGCAAAAGTGTTTTAGGGGCTACATTTTCTAGTGCTTATATTACATCCACAGGGGCATCAAAATTTATCAAAATTAAAAGAATCACCACCATTCAATTTACAAAAATTCCCAAAACTTTGTATTACCTTTAATCTTCAGAAAGAATATTGCACGAAATTGGGAAATAAATTGAAAACATGTTTTTAATACAAATGTTTGCATGGTTCTAATAATGGGCCTTAAATCTACTTCTTATATATCTATAAAGAAGGAGTTCTAGATTAGTGTTTGATATTTCCTTCATTAAAACAAATTATGAAAACGTTTGCAAGCATTTCGATGATTATCTTCTATAAAAATGTAAGAATCATAATCTGACAATAATCTGTGATATAAAACATTATTTCTGAAAACCATGTAATGTCATCTTTCGAAATGTGTGCTTCTTTATCTTTTTAAATTTAGGGTGGAATATTTCTTTTGGAAGTAGTTTTAGACATTGTACCCTTTTTTGGAAATGTTTTGCCCTCACTGATGTAAATTCACGCTCAAGTTCGGTGCATAGCATGTAGTCATATTGTCTAATGTTATGCAAATAATGTTAGATTATCTCTACAATAGATTGACCTAATGTGTCAACGTTCTGGTAGGTATCCTAATAAGGAAACTCCATCACTAAATTTATAGAACTAATTAAATTTAAAATACTTTTTAAGGCTTAAAAATAATTGGTATACATTAAATTCTAAAGATATATTTCACTGAATAAACGTTTACAAGTTTTAAAGAAATTGACTTCTGCGAATAAAGCTGTGAGGATATATATTACTTGTCAATCGGATTGCTCGTAGATAATCTCATGCATGAACGCGCAGACAAAGGTGAATCTTATTCGACTTAAAAACTTAATCCATTAGACCATAATTACGGTTTATGGATTTCAAATTTTAATTGTTTTTATAGTCGTGCGTCTTGTGTTAAATATAAACGTTTTTTATCCGGTTTTAACGTTTCTTGGACTTTAAAAAAAGAAGTATCAGAAATTAAGAGGGGTCGTTTCTAGTCTCATGAATGTGATTGAAATAAATTTGTCTTCTAATAGCTTCTAAAGTTTAAAGGTTTTACTGTTCGTGGAGGGTGCTAAAGGTAGGTTTCTCGATGTTTGACTTGATATGATTTCAATGCTCCTTCAAATTGAGTTATTACGGTATTATATTTCATGTTGTGGAGACAAAATATATGATTAGTGTTTTCAGCAACAAATCTGCATGTTTAAAGAAGGATTAATGAGAAAATAATGTCGTGTTTACATTTTTTAATTTTCTTAATGTTAGATGTACATGATCTTAAAGTGGAAACACTTAAAACAAATGAATGTAGATATATGTGTTATTAACACCACCTAATTAAAACAAGATTTCTTCTCATCAACATGTGCAAATGTTCTTTAACTATTTTTTGAATGATGAAAAATTATCACTATTGCCTATTCAACGTTCTTTGTTACACTTTAATATAATATACTTTAAAAATTGCCTTAATGAATTACTTTAACCCCTCAAAAAAGTTGGATACACCAGTATGATTGATTATATTTCTCTTGTCATGGCATAATCATCGCTATATTTAGTATCATTAAACAGTTTCGTTATCCTTCTTTAAGACTATAGCCTCTATGTTATGATTTGTCAGTCATAGAATGTGTGCAGTACATCAAAACAAGGAGCAAGGTCAAAAGAGACAAGTTGCAAAATGCACTGTTCTTGTTCGGCTGAACATACTTCTTTCTTTGAAGAGTGTGGGGCCGCTGTGTTTTCAGATGATATATAGACGCTGTACCGACACAGACATGCATGAACTTGAACAAACATACGAGCACTAAACAATCATGCCTTGTCATTGAAATAAACATTTGAAATACGAATGTGTTAAATACGTTGTTAAATTATTTGTATTATATTCGTAAAATACAGTATTCTTTTGACAACAATGTTGTCTGACGTTATTGTTTTTAAACTCTTCTGGTATGTGAATACATGTCAATCTAATAAAAAATAGTTTGTTGATCTCAAATCTCAGATATTTCTTAGAAATGGGGGAAGATTCCTCCCATATCCACCACTTTTGGGTGAATGAAGCACGTCTTAATAAGAAACCACAATATGCAACTCTAGAATGCTTTTGGAATGTGGTTTATTAACTACCCACAAATAAATCACTGTTTTTAGACGCAAAATCTTAATAGATTATCATTCCATTACTGGTTTGTACTTGATAAACATCTGGTACTGTTTGTATATCAAGTAGAGTCCAATAATCAACTGGTAATCTATAATCAATATTGACATTTGGCCACCAAATAGGATTTAAAAAAAGAGGAATTCTATCCCACACCCTCCCTAGATGTACAAGAGCAAAGTCACTCTTATTCATCAATTTCTTTTCATTTTGAGAACAATAGGGCATCAGGACACATAAACCCCTTTTCATACCCATACTTAGCTTTATGTAATGTCCTATCGTCCAACTGAAAAGTAGAAACATATTATGCATCATAAGTTTGTATAAAATGGGTAAGAATCCTTGCATTCTGATTGGTCAATTACCGTGTAGATTTTTTCATTGGCTGCACGAGATATCAACACGAAATATGCAATATCTGGACTCGAAACCACTGATGTTTCGCTTTTTGTTTTCATGTGAAGGTAAGTCATTGTAATTGTTCTCATCCATTGCCATTACACCAGTCAAATTATGCAAATTAGACAATCATGCTTTCCGGTAATTGACGGATGCATGGCTATGGCAACATTATGCATCCGCCATCCGGTAATGACAGAAAAGCATGATTTTGTGGTATTTTTAAAGATATTTCTTGCCCCATTTTATTGAACAAATGGTGCACAGGTTTAAAACATGGGTGGATGGAATTGTGTGCACGCGGTCACTGAATTCGGTCTCAAACCATTCAAAATTACCTTGTGCACACAATTCCCACTGACCAACTCAAATCTGTGCATCATTTGATTAGAGTCGGTCGTCGATTAGAGCTATATACGATCTAGCTAGAGACACGAAAAGCTCGTAGGTTAAAAGAGAGGTCGCTCTCAGCCTGCTTTTAAATAACTGATTTATATATTGGTCAACAGTAAACCGATATTGACTAATATTGTGTGCAACACTGCGCTCAAGGCTGCTTGCATACGGTATGGCGCAAAAATATGCTCATTTGACCAGATGGTCACAATATAACATCGAAAAATGAGCGGGAGTTAAATAATTATACATCATCGCAATCGATGTCGCGAGACGAAATATCTAATATTGTGTTACTTGTTTATTTTTTTTTTGAGCACTCTGACTACCAGGGATATTACAAGAGGAAGATAGCCAGTAAATACCTAATTCCCAATCTAGACCGTGGGCCGAGCGCGATTTTAGGGCTTAGTGTTCTTTTTTTGGACTGACTTTGTGGTACATAGTTTTTGGTAACCAGAAACTAGGATAAAAATATACAAATCCCAAATCAGCTTATCCCCGCGACTGATTCCTTGCCGTTCGTATAAAACATAAGTTTAATTGACAAGTTATTTAAGAGAAATGCGCGTGAACGAGACCGCCAACTCTCCGTTCGTACACGTGTATAAACTTAGCGTGCGACGAGAGTGAAGCAACACATTCTCCGTCTCCGTCGTACGAAGAAATTATGTATTTCATTCGAATATTTCCCAAAGCTAATCACATTTGCTGATGTTAATAATATGATTTTGCAAATATGAACTGCGAAAACTAATGAAAACCTCGTCAGGGTGAAAATATTTCGAAAATAGACGGTCATAGCTACCATGAAACAGACGAGAAATAGCGCGTTGCCAATTTGATATTATTGTAAGGATCGTATGCAATTATCTTGAATATACGTACTATGACACTGATCTGTGTAGAGATCAGTGGCTCCGTACCGACAAGACTCGAGTAATTTTTGTGTAATTAAAACTTTTGATGAAAACATTTCTTGTATTAGCAATGCAATGGTAGTTTAAGAATAGGACTACAGAATTAGATTCCCTAAATATTCATTGTAATTATAACAAAAAAGATATGTCTTTTTTATTTCCAGTGCTGTAGTAGTTTTTACATGTTTTCTTTTTTTACATGTTTTTTTTTTTTTTGGGGGGGTACTCGCTTAATAATAGGGTATACGGGGATGTGGGTGATTTTTCTTCCTGGAGGAAGAAATATGACAATGTTTATTCAAATTGTACTGCATTCACTGGCTTAAAAATTGATAACAAATACATGCTGAGGTATATATGTGAAGTGTACAGAATGATGATGTATAATTTTATGTCGTCTGGATTTTGAAATCATGTGATGTTATTATAGTTATACAGAATGTTTTCATACATGTTTGGTTTACAGACATTTTATTTGTCAGGACTTATACATTTTTGACTAAAAAAATGGTGACTAAGGTTTTATATCCTTTTCCCCCCTCTTCCTGTCAGATCTGTATACCAGAAGCCGATACTTATAAGAAACACTCAATGATATTGTTTAATAAGTAAAATACACAGATTTTAGAGCATATTTTCTGTTAGTTTTGTTATGTTTTGATGAACTAAATGCCCATCTACATGTATGTGCGAAGAACCATTTACTGGATGAGAATGTGAAATGAAAGATAAATGTCGGTATGTGAAGGCTTCCACTTAACCAAAAATAAATGAATATAAATAAATATATATATAAAAGTTTACGGGGATCCGGGACGGGAATCATGTGCCGCCGGAATGCGTGATTTTTTCACAAAAAATCCCTTGACAAGGGTTAGGGTTTTGTAGGCCTAATTCAGATCGGATATTTTAGCTCATTTTTTCGCTGGAGTATACAAAAAAATAAAAAAATAATGGCCCCTTTCTGCCTAAATGACCATTAAATATAGGTACGGGTCAGTTGTCGGCCTTATACATTTCGTCAGGACTTATACATTTTTAACTAAACAAATGGTGACAAGGTGTCAGTTGTTAGCGGCACACCCCAGTCGGAACCAAATGTGAGTATCCCCCCCCCCCCATGGTACATGTGTACAGGTATATCCTTTCTTTGAGTTATCATTTACTTAAAATAAAATATTTTATAAAGGAAGAAACCAATGAATTTATTAAAGATGAACATGAATAAATGATTGAAGAAATAAATTGTCACATGTCACCAAAAAACGTTTTAGTTCTACTCATTTGGTTTTTCTTTTTACTTTCCTGAAATGGAATATGGATCACACTTCAATGAATATACACTTCAATAAATTTATCATTTGGCAGCTGTAGATCCAAGGGGGGGGGGGAGGCATCGAAGAAATTCACTGACGAGCAAGCCGAAAACATCAATGATAAGTACGACATAAAAGGTCCTTGGCCTTATCAGGTGTTTAATGAATTTTCCCGGCCCATCCCCTTTTGAGGAGGATTTTTTTTCTTCAAATGAATGTCTCATATATACAAGTATATTTATTTATTTTTGGTTAAGTGGAAGCTTTTGCATACTGACATTTATCTTTCATTTCAGATTCTCATCCAGTAAATGGTTCTTCACACATACATGTAGATGGGCATTCCGTTCATCAAAACATAACAAAACGAACTATAATAACATCACATGATTTCAAAATCCAGACGACATGAAATTGTACATCATCATTCTGTACGTACATTTCACATATATACCTCAGCATGTATTTGTTATCAATTTTTAAGCCAGTGAATGCAGTGTCATTTTGAATAAACATTGTCATATTTCTTCCTCCAGGAAGAAAAATCCCCCACATCCCCGTATACCCTATTATTAAGCGAGTACTCCCCCCCCAAAAAAAAACAAAAAAAAAACATGTAAAAAAGGAAAACATGTAAAAACTACTACAGGACTGGAAATAAAAAAGACATATCTTTTTTGTTATAATTACAATGAATATTTAGGGACTCTAATTCTGTAGTCCTATTATTAAACTACCATTGCATTGCTAATACAAGAAATGTTTTCATCAAAAGCTTTAATTACACAAAAATTACTCGAGTCTTGTCGGTACGGAGCCAATGATCTCTATACAGATCAGTGTCATAGTACGTACATTCAAGAGAATTGCATACGATCCTTACAATAATATCAAATTGGCAACGCGCTATTTCTCGTCTGTTTCATGGTAGCTATGACCGTCTATTTTCGAAATATTTTCACCCTGACGAGGTTTTCATTAGTTTTCGCAGTTCATATTTGCAAAATCATATTATTAACATCAGCAAATGTGATTAGCTTTGGGAAATATTCGAATGAATTACGTAATTTCTTCGTACGACGGAGACGGAGAATGTGTTGCTTCACTCTCGTCGCACGGTGAGTTTATACACGTGTACGAACGGAGAGTTGGCGGTCTCGTTCACGCGCATTTCTCTTAAATAACTTGTCAATTAAACTTATGTTTTATACGAACGGCAAGGATTCAGTCGCGGGGATAAGCTGATTTGGGATCTGTGTATTTTTATCTTTTTATTAACATTATCTAAATCTTGTACCAGTAATCTATGCAACGGACTGGAACGAAAATCGCGCTCGGCCCACGGTCTAATCTGTCCGGCTTTATTTCAACAAACTGCTCTCCATCCCCTACTTGCTGGAAGCCGAAGATGGCGTGATCCACAGAAATGTACGTCCAGCCGGGCGTACAATTTCGGCATATGAAATTCGCGCCATCTTCGGCTCGCAGTTAGTAGGCTGAGATCGCATTTGTGGAGACTGTTAAAATAAAATTTGCTAGATTCAGAACTATTGATGCATGGAAGTTTATTACGAAATCGAAAGTTGTTTCCTATACAAACAGTTCGTGGCTGCTCGTGATAATATCCATCTACATTATAGTATATCAGTCGGTTTCTAGATTTACTCAACGTCCGACTCCATCGAATAATAACAGCCCCCCCCCCCCCCCAATCTTTTTTCTTCGAATGTTCATTTAGTGTAATTTCGTTTCCCATGGCTATATTGAGGTAATTCTTCCACTATCCTGCACTAGTAAACATAATTACATACGGATACTAAGGGCACTTTTTACGATTCAAGCAACTGTGGCGGGTTCATAAAATCAAACCATAAAATCATGTCATACGGCAAACTCTTTGTCGGACTATTATGAATTTTCAATGGAACATACAGAATAATGGATTATTAAATGCTTATCTCTATTTAAAGAAAAGGTTAAATTATGCTATCATGATAAAATGTAACTCCGTAAAAAAAAATAAAAAAAATGTGAAAACAAATACGAGTGAGGAGCCATGCACTATGGAACAGAGAGTGATTGACATATCTCACTTGAAAAATATCCAACGTATTGTTATCGTGATGACAAACGTCAAATATATAGAAACCGAAATTCGACATGTCACTGCTTTTGATTTCTTTGTTTCAAATGATAAAACTAGATATTGGATAAGAGAAGTATCAACTCATCGAAAAATAATGATAAAGAACACATCATGTGATAGATTTCATTGTTACTGCGGATTCATAAAAAAATAAAAAAGTGGGTTTGCTTCCGTCATGTTTACCAATAGGAATTAACATTTCTATGGGATAATTCAACGAACTGGGAGTTAGAAATTTGCGCATGCGTCTTATATCTTCTTAATACGAGAACCTCTGACTACCAGGGATATTTCAAGAGGAAGATAGCCAGTGAATACCTAATTCACAATCAGTCCGGCTTTATTTTAACAAGCTGCTCTCAATCCCCTACTTGCTGCAAGCCGAACATGGCGTGCTCCAATAAAATAAACGTCCAGCCGGGCGTACAATTTCGGCATATGAAATTCGCGCCATCTTCGGCTCGCAGTTAGTAGGCTGAGATCGCATTGGTGGAGACTGTTAAAATTAAATTTGCTAGATTCAGAACTATTGAATACATGGAAGTTTATTACGAAATCGAAAGTTGTTTCCTATACAAAAAGTACGTGGCTGCTCGTGATAATATCAATCTACATTATATTATATTAGGCGGTTTTCTAGATTTACTCAACGTACCCAGACATCCATCAAATAATAACATCCCCCTCTTATTTTTCTTCTTTTAATTTTCAATTAGTATAAGTTCGTTTCTCATGGCGATTTTTAGGTAATTCTTCCATTATCCTTCACTGTTTAACATCATTACATACGGATATTAAGGGCACTTTTTACGATTTTATTTTTCGCCCGGGGGGGGGGGTCGATGCAAGAGGAGAGATATCTTACTGACTATGATGGGAAGCACACAGATATACATTATATTTGAAAGCACTGTGCTGCAAGCAACTGTGGCAGGTTCATGAAATAAAACCATCAAATCATGTAATACGGCAAACTCTTTTTCGGACTATTATGAATTTTCAATGGAACATACAGAATAATGGATTATTAAATGCTTATCTCTATTTAAAGAAAAGGTTAAATTATGCTATCATGATAAAATGTAACTCCGTAAAAAAAAATAAAAAAAATGTGAAAACAAATACGAGTGAGGAGCCATGCACTATGGAACAGAGAGTGATTGACATATCTCACTTGAAAAATATCCAACGTATTGTTATCGTGATGACAAACGTCAAATATATAGAAACCGAAATTCGACATGTCACTGCTTTTGATTTCTTTGTTTCAAATGATAAAACTAGATATTGGATAAGAGAAGTATCAACTCATCGAAAAATAATGATAAAGAACACATAATGTGATAAATTTCATTGTTACTGCGGATTCATAAAAAAATAAAAAAAAGTGGGTTTGCTTCCGTCATGTTTACCAATAGGAATTAACATTTCTATGGGATAATTCAACGAACTGGGAGTTAGAAATTTGCGCATGCGTCTTATATCTTCCTAATACGAGAACCTCTGACTACCAGGGATATTTCAAGAGGAAGATAGCCAGTGAATACCTAATTCACAATCAGTCCGGCTTTATTTTAACAAGCTGCTCTCAATCCCCTACTTGCTGCAAGCCGAACATGGCGTGCTCCAATAAAATAAACGTCCAGCCGGGCGTACAATTTCGGCATATGAAATTCGCGCCATCTTCGGCTCGCAGTTAGTAGGCTGAGATCGCATTGGTGGAGACTGTTAAAATTAAATTTGCTAGATTCAGAACTATTGAATACATGGAAGTTTATTACGAAATCGAAAGTTGTTTCCTATACAAAAAGTACGTGGCTGCTCGTGATAATATCAATCTACATTATATTATATTAGGCGGTTTTCTAGATTTACTCAACGTACCCAGACATCCATCAAATAATAACATCCCCCTCTTATTTTTCTTCTTTTAATTTTCAATTAGTATAAGTTCGTTTCTCATGGCGATTTTTAGGTAATTCTTCCATTATCCTTCACTGTTTAACATCATTACATACGGATATTAAGGGCACTTTTTACGATTTTATTTTTCGCCCGGGGGGGGGGGGGTCGATGCAAGAGGAGAGATATCTTACTGACTATGATGGGAAGCACACAGATATACATTATATTTGAAAGCACTGTGCTGCAAGCAACTGTGGCAGGTTCATGAAATAAAACCATCAAATCATGTAATACGGCAAACTCTTTTTCGGACTCCTACGCATATCCAATGGAACATACAGAATAACGGATAATTAAATGCTCATCTCTAAGAAAAGGTTACTGTAATGAATGTTCATTTGAATTTAGTTTAAACAGATTCACAATTTGTAACTTTTGACTTGAAACAAGACTATGTATGACATTGTAAGTGTCCTTCAAGTACACTACACAGTACTACAGATAAGTGCTGTGTGTGTTTGTGTGCATTATACCCTTTGCCTGATATAGCAGTGCACTTGTAAATAGACTAGATAGACATGCTAGATGGTGGTAGCTAGAAACTGAGTAGTTGGTTGTTTGTAGAGAATCTTCTCTAATATATTGCATCCTTGGGTGTTTTAATGCCGAAGAAGCAGAATAAGGAGGCAAAGAGGTTAGTTATTCCTTTCATATTATTTTGTGATATTAAGATAAGAAAGATTGTTTATTTGATGTTTAAATAGTGATGAGTTTCTATTAAGATTGTGTGTGTGTGCCAAACCTTTCAGTACATTCATTTGTGTACAATAGTTGTTAATATACAGCGTTATTATAGAATTTTGAAAGTATTACATAGCTGAGTCAGGTTTATTTATATTATTGCAAATGCAAGTTGACTAATGTGATGTTTACTTTGTTAATCTGTTTTATGTTGAATTGTTAGAATACTTACAAAAGGAAAGTGTGTATGGAAATTATATTGATAGATGTAGGTCACCAGTGTGCCTGACAGAAATAGGCACTTCTTTGTTGATAATGCAGGATTTACTGTTGGTTTGAGTTTAAGAATTTGCTCTTTATTGATAACTTGTAGAACCTGATTAGTCTACTATAAAGGACAATTTATACTTTGCCTTTTCAGTATTGTTTTATAAAGTAACAAATAGTTAGGCATTTATATCTCGTAGCTTGTTTAGTAATTTCATTTTATTACGTTCTTGTTACAGTTTTCAAGGAATGCTAGAACGAAGGAATGATTCCTGGAAGATGGAATGAAAGATTGGAAGGAAGAATACGAATAAAGAGACATTCCCGTAAAAACCTTGTCAGACTTCATTATTGCACAACTACAATTATTGACCACAACTACAACTACAGTTACATTATGCTATTACGATAAAATGGAATATTGTTTAAAAAAAGTAATTATCTGCCTGTGAAAACGAATATGAGTGGGCAGTCATGCACTTAGGAACAGAGAGTGGCTGACATATCTCACATGAAAAAAAAACCAACGCATTGTTGTCGTGATAACAAACGTCAAATAGAAACCGAAATTCGACATGTCACTGCTTTTGATTTCTTTGTTTCAAATGGTAAAACTAAATATTGGTTAAGAGTAGTATCATCTCTCCGAAAAAAAAATGATAAAGAACACACCATGTGATGAATTTCATTGTAACTGCGGATTAATAAGAAGAAAAAAAGTGGGATTGCTTCCGTCATGTTTACCAATAGGAATTAACATTTCTATGGAATGATTAAACGAACTGGGAGTTAGCAATTTGCGCATGCGTCCTATATCTTCTCAATACGAGAACCTAAACTTAATCTAACACAATTTATTTTTTGTGAGAGCTAGGAGACTGCGCTGAGAATTTCACTTCAATCAAGTTGTATCTTATTTCTTAACAGGATGGGGATGATTAAAATAATGTGTATGTATCTGTTATGTATACTTACAGCAGAATTGAGCGTATGCAGGGTGGTTTCATCGAGAATCACGGGTAAGTTTCGTTTAAATATACATTTTAAGCCCATATTTACTAGTTTGACCAGGAGGGATTAGACCACCCGGCGTGGTCACTGACATATGGCTATCTCATCAACTCAGAAAAAATAAAGAGGATCATGGGGACCGACGGGCACCGCTTACGCTTTGTTTGTTATATAGAGAAAGCAAGTAGCTACAAGTAGTAGGCCTACAGTGTGGCTTTAAAGCCCCCATAACTACCAATAAAGATGACAATTAAAAATCTCCAGTTGTGCTCAAAATTATCAATCTCCTCGCAATGATTTGTGAGTTTTTATTTTGGTGACGAAATTAATGAGTTTTGTCAAATATATCTATGACTTATGTGTGACAAACAAGTGAAAAAAAACAAGTGACACTCCAAGAAATACTAAATGTCAGGGGTACTTTATTCATGGATTTTTCAAAAAATACCATGTTCAAAATTATTCATAGCAGCTAGGGTATGTCTTTACGTATAATAGTCAAAAGAGTAGTATTTGTTAAGTGCTTGCCTAATGACGGCTCCTGTATAATAAAGTGTCAAGCCTCTGCATGTCTCCTGTTGGATGTTGGTCCACCTTTTATTATGTGTGTGTGTGTGTGTGTGCGTGTGTGTGTGTGCAATAGGGTTTTTATAGACGTGTATCAATCAGATATGATAATATTTACGTCTGGTGACCGACTTTTAACATAACCATCCGAAAGACGCAATCTAACGTCACCATGACGAAAGCCTACAGCTTTTATAGGAATCTTTATTGCACCTCAATCGATTTTATATTATGAAAGAAATTTACTACAATGGGTAGTTATATATGTATTCTAATGAGTCCGTGTATTGAGTTTAGTAAAAAAAAAAAATCAAAAGAGACTAATGTCAGCTTAATTTATGCTTCTCGATCATACCAAAATATGACTTTTGATATCAATACTAATATCATAATTAGTCCTATATGATGACATTCACGCAATGAAGATTAAAAGAATATATATATTAGGTGATATGGTAACATTATGAATTGTTTGCGTTTAAGATTTAGATGGATATTAACGACTCCGAAATGTTACAACGTAGATAAATCGAAATTATATGTCATATCCAATGTTCTTTAAGATCAGTAAAAAAGACGGACACTCATTCAAATGTAATAAATACAAGTTCGCTAAATTGTACTTCGAAAGTGAAAAAATAAACTTCATACTTTTCTTTAAGGTTGGAGCTTAGTTTAGCTCCGTTGCTTTGAATTACAATGACAATTATAGATACTATTTTTCAATCAATATTTTGAGTATTATTTGCATAACAATTAATTCTTCCATCAATGAGAATACAATTTCATAGACCTATTGCCTTTTCAAGGATTGAAACAAAATTAAGGCAATGGTTTATAGCAGAGAAAGAGCATCAAGTTTATTTGCAACCGAGTGGAGCCACAGAGTAGCAAAAGCTTAATAGTGCACGGGTAGTTCAAACACTTGACCGGAAACGCAAAGTTCGACACTACGTTACTTCATAAGCACGAGATCTACGTTTAGATTCTCTCGAGTCTTCTCGACCCAGGTTTTAAATGGGGTACCTGATACCTGCTGATACCTTTCACTTTCATTAATAGCCTAAGCAAATGCTAGTTATACGTATTCGACCCATTGCTTCAATACTGAAATATAAAAACATTAAACAAACGCCTAGGAAAGGACTCTTGTAAGATATTACCACTTTAAATTTATAAATACAGGACAATTTGTGAACGATGCTTAATTTCCTAAACTTGAGTCATTTCACTTACCGTTGAAAAAATTGTCATCATTTAATCTTTTCATTTTTCCTTGTTTCGGAATTATTGGCTAACGTGTCTGTGGCTATGAAGTTTTTCTTTTAGAATAGAGGTGATTAATACGCTCTTTCTAAGCAAGGAAACTATTCTGGTAGCGCTACACTGTTCCTCTAGAAAAGATAATAGCAAACAATCAGTAGTCAAAGTAATCGACATTCTACTCCATAGATATACGTCTCGTCAATGGCTCCAACAATGCTGAAGGTAGAGTGGAGGTACTGTACGGTGGATCGTGGAAGACTCTGTGTGGTCGTTACTGGTATATGTCCGGAGCGAGGGTGGTTTGCAGGATGATGGGGTACGACGGTGCCCTGGCTGCACCAGGATCGGCTAGGTTTGGTGAAGGTTCTGGTGATATTCTTGGTGTCAGTTGCATGGGAACAGAAAGCAGCCTGAACTCCTGTTACAATTTGCGGCGTCACTCTTCCTGTTGGCATCACATGGATGCGAGTGTCGTGTGTTACTCAGGAGGTACGAACTCGTTTGGACATGAGGAAACGTCTAGTTGTAATTTTAAATGGCATTAAGTACAATTCGCAAAAAACAACAAATTATTTTGAGCGTATAAGGCCTAATTTAAGTTCTTCCAATCATTTCCACAAAGTCAATTACTAAAATCTAATGTTTTCTTTCGAGAAAGTGATAGTGAAAGTCTTATCACATTTTATGACTGCGTTTGACTTTGAAAAATAAAAATTCTTATTGTCTTACATTGTCTTATTGCTTTTAAGCACCCGGACACATAACAATATATGTATCTTTAGTTCGCATTAGTTCATACATTTTTTCTTTTTTAATTTAGCCTAACCGAATCCGTTCGAGGTACGTCTGATCAGTGGCACCACAAACGAAAAATTGTCTTATTTTTTACTGACAGTAAATGCTTGTTCAGACGAAACACGGCTTTAAACAAAAAGTAAATATGACGTCAGGTGTGTCCCTTGGTGCGCGCAGTTGCCATTCATTTACACGCCTTGTCCGAAAAAGCCTTTAGGGATCTTTCTTACGTTTCATGAATGAATTGTAAGCAAAATTGATTTTAATGTTGCCTAAGGTATTTTAAAACCATATTTATTTTGTGCACAAAGACCGTGAAGATTTTTTGAATTTATACTGATTACATTTTTTTCTTCAGATTTCGTTGGGTTTTAGTCAACTGTATGATTGTATTATTTTTCTGTATTATTTTTCTTCTCAATTACCAAAGCAAAAAACGAGTGGGAAAATAATTCAATTCACGGGTTTTGGTTTATATTTACTTTGTTATTATATTTTTTTTAATTCCCTATCAATATATTACGCAGTAGATATGAACCGTAAAAGGCTTTAACAGAAACTGATATATATATATATATATATACATAGTTAAGCGATAACAACTGTTTAAACCTGAACAAATTCATCCGAAATGTTATTATTTTTTCGTTTGATATATACAGTACGTCCCAGAAAAAACGAAACCGAGAAGTATCGATGTTTTATCATAACTTAATCACAACCATAATTAATGAATGATACATATAGACTCTCGTCTACGGCTGATTGTCAACGAAACGGAGTTAAGTCTTTTGTTAATTTCATTTATTGATACGGCAGGCAACCAGTGAAAACTAATTCGTTTGTTAAAATTATGAAAATGTAAGGGCTACTTTAAACAAACAGAACTTTGTTATTCCTCGCTCATTTTTCCTGATTGAGGTGTCATATGAAAGGGCAGAAACTCAACTTTCTGGAAATGTGAATTTTTCTTCGAAATTCAGATACCGCCCGCCAAATGTCTTTTGGGTTTCCTTCCTTCAAATTGCTTTTTATCACTCATGCGTGAAATCAACTGAAAGAGGAGACTCTAAGCTTTCCAAATATGTATCATTCATTAATTATGGTTGTGATTAAGTTATGATAAAACATCGATACTTCTCGGTTTCGTTTTTTCTGAGACGCACTGTATATGTTTAGTTTTTCTCTTAAAAAAAAGAGATCTGGGCTGTATTAACTAACTTCTTTGTCACTATCCACACTTTTTTCGGGACTCTTAGGCGTTTGCTCTCGAGAATTGTGGGCTCAAAACAACAACCTTATATGCGTTTTAACCATAAAGTTAGCACTCTTTTAGTCGAAATGTAACATGGAAAAACTCTTCACATTTCAAGCCTAGTTCTCCCCCATAGATCCATTTCAAGTTCGTCTTGTCGGTGGGTCCAACGACGCTGAAGGCAGAGTAGAGGTACTGTACGGTGGATCCTGGGGATCTATCTGTGATGACTGGTGGAATCTGAGAGACGCGAGGGTGGTTTGCAGAATACTGGGGTTCGATGGAGCCTTGGACGCGCCGGGGTCTGGAAGGTTTGGTCAGGGCTCTGGGCGTATTCTTCTAGATAGGGTCATCTGTGATGGAACAGAAGACAACCTAGCAGACTGTGTTAATGGAGGAGTTGGAGATTATACTTTATGCGGACATGCCAAGGATGCAGGCGTAATATGTTATTCCGGAGGTAGGTTTCTCTGGGTGGTACTCTGTTGGGACGAAACTGACTTTTCTAAATTATGGGAGTGTGGTGTATTGATATTCAACACACCAATCAATCAACATCCCACACTTTTAACTATGTGATCTCTCAAAATAAATAAGTACTTGGAAACAGACTAATTACAGTTCAGTGTATTCAATTTATTATCCAACAATTGAACTGGTATCACATTTACAAAGTAAAAATGTATGCAATTATAAGTGAAGAAAACCTGACTGGTCAATTAAATGAACACAGTACCAAAGTATCAATGTATTCCTTACACTTATTAAAGATAAAGACCAGTTATGGTCGTGCGATTGCATTGTGAAAGAAATGTGAAATCGATCAGAAAAGGTTGATCATCTAGCATAGATGTACTGCAAGGTTCTGGAATCATCAAAATGATAAGAAATTTGACCCAGTCTTCATAAAGTTACAAGCACTGTACACAGAAAGATGTATATGGAACTACGCACACATGCGCGACACGTGCGTTTTTATCTCTCACACACCAAAAGATAAACTAATTTACCAAATATATCAATTAGTAGGCGGTTTCCCGGAAAAATTGACATCATCATGTATTATTCAAAACATATTCTTTCACATGATTGGTAATAAGAGCTTCCAATTCATTTTTTGAAATTGGGGCGTTTCCAATACTGGTCTTTACCTATCATTCAAACAAAGATATTCCGTTTTGCTTGAATAAAAATAGAATTAACTTTTGATTTGAGAATATATGAGATAATATAATAATAAGATATCAAACTTCAAATGCCTTTCAAAACGCTGCGGAGACTTGTCGACGGAAAACACGTGGCGACGTTGATTTTGACGACTCTCAATGTTCTGCTTCAGAGAAGCTAAAATGTTTGGCGTCCTGAGCCTCGACGAACTACATGTAGTCTAGGAGCGAAGACCCATGGTGGAAATTGTCGAAACTGGTAAAAAGGAACTCGGTGACGATGTAAATCTCGTTAGCCAGTCGAACCTATTGTTACCAAAATAAAATAGACATAGTTTGTCCGAAATACACCTATACAAACTATCATCGTCGAAAAAGGTCAAACGACCTCCAAAATATGTAAAACAGCATAAAATTTCATATCTCATAATAATGGTATTACAAATGTAATAACTATTTAGTAGTAGTATTTCTTAAACAAGAAATACAAGTATATACTCTCGAGGAATTCTACAATAATGACTTTCACAATTGTCAAGGACAAATACCGATGTCTACTCTCATGACTTTCAAAATACATTGGAAAGAAAATTCACAATATTGACAACTGAATATGGCTAAAATTCAAAGACAATACTTTTTTCGTTTTCATATAATGACTGTTTATAAAGAAGACGATGTTTCTTTTAATGAACGGAACCGCCCAAAATAGGCGAGTTCTGATTGGGTTTTTTCCGTAACCAACAATAACATTATTTACATAATAAATTACCGTTTGTGTCTTGGAAATACACCTGTATCTTCTTTATAATTAACCGTGTCTCAAATACCAGATTGCGTTAAAGTTGGGTTTACACGGTAACACATGAAATTAAAATTAGTGCATCAGTAATTTCCTGAATTCATGAATGAATTGAGAAATAGTCACTACAATTCTACAAAGAAAAAGATTTTTGAGTAGATAAATGAATAACTGTTCAAACCTTAACACATGAATCCGAAATTGAAGAAAATTTCCGCTTAATGTATATCTGTAGAGCTTTTCTCTTCTTAAGAAAGAAATAGAGACTGTATTAACTAACTTCTTTGTCACTATCCAGACTTATTTTGGGACTCTTAGGCGATTGCTCACGAGGATTGTGTGCTAAAAAGAAAAACTTTATATGCGTTTTAATCATTACGTTTGGAATCTTTTGGTCGAAATGTAACATGGTTGAACTCTTCATATTACAAGAGAAAAATCCTTTCACCCCCTGGTACTCCCCACAGATCCATTTGAAGTTCGTCTTGTCGGTGGGTCTAAGGATGCTGAAGGCAGAGTAGAGGTACTGTACGATGGATCTTGGGGAACCATCTGTGATGGCAGCTGGAATTTGAGAGACGCGAGGGTGGTTTGCAGAATGCTGGGGTTTGATGGAGCCTTGGACGCACCGGGATCTGCTAGATTTGGTCAAGGATCTGGTCGTATTCTTTTAAAGTATTTGAATTGTGACGGAAATGAAGACAACTTGGCTGACTGTGCTAATGTGATAGAGCGTTACTCATGCACTCATACAAGGGACGCAGGAGCCATTTGCTATTCAGGACGTATGTATGTTTCTTTCTCTCGGATAACAAAGTAGGCCAATTGTTTTCATTTTGTTAATGGCATGCTTATGCCTAGGTCACATATAAACCGGGCCCCGTACGATTTTCTCTACCCGGCGGCTTGCCGTGGATTTAGAGACCGTACGGGAACCGTCCGATTTTCATTTCTACGGCATGTGTGGTCACATATTCTGCGGCGCCCGGGAGGTGCCCGGAGAAAATTGGTCGGGTGAAATGCAAGGCGCCCGTAAGGGTGCCGGCAGGGTGCCGACAGGGTGCCGGCCGGTAACCTTACGGGCTCCGTCCGATGAGCAGGTGTACCGATGGCTCCCGGAAGGTGCCCTGCCGGGGCCCGGCCGGGGTCCTCAAGGCGCCCGGCCGGGTGCCGTGCGGTGCACTGAATTACAGAGTGAGTCAGAAAAAATGTCCCACTTTTTAAAAGTTGTATTGTTTAAGGTATGAAAATTTAATCATGGGTTTCATGATATATCTTGATAGAGTTATCCTCCCAGTACATTTAGATACCATTTTCATTTGAATCCCTGCATGCATCACTGAATATCAGACACTGCCAGATCTCACTTGCGCCAAGTTACTGGGTGAGGAATAAAACAGTGCATTGAACAAAGACAGTCAGACACGTGCACACACCCACACACACGCACACATACACACACGCACGCACACACAACACACAAAACACACACGGTGAAAATTGTTTCATAATTACCCCTTTTCTGATTAAGCATTGATTTTTATCAAGATCGCTGACTGTTCAAATGGCATAACCCTTACAATCTTTCCTTTTTGAACACATTCACTACCACCATCATGTCATCATTGTCATCATCTTAATCGTCATCATCATCATCATCATCATCAAGCACAACATCCGCCAATACGCACCAAAAGGACAGCGGCCACTCAACTTTTCGTACGATAAGAAGAACTCCCGACAAAAAGTAACAGTTTGGGTGGGCCTTGTCGGTAATGGAATGCTCATTTGTGGGCGTGTGCCTGTGCATGTGCGTATATATGTGTGTGTGCGCGTGTGTGTGCGTGTGTGTTCGTGCGTGTGCGTGTGTTTGTGTGTTTTTGTCTGTCTGGCTAATTGGATAATTGAAAAAAATGGCTGTCTTTGTTCAAAATATTATTTTATTCCTCACCTAGCAACTTGGCACAAATGAGATCCGTCAGTCTTGTAAAGATTGTCTGATGTTCAGTCATGCATTCAGAGATTCAAATGAAAATGGTACCTAAATGTACTGGGAGGAGAACTCTATCAAGACATATCATAAAACTCATGATTAAATATTCATACTTCAAACAATACAACTTTTAAAAAGTGGGACATTTTTTCTGACTCACTCTGTATGTGTCCTCTGGTATCCGCACCTCCTGTATTTAAAACTGCGTTGTACATTTCGAGATGCCGCCGTGAGGGACCCGCACGGGGAATATTCATTTTAAATGGCCCCCGGACGGCAGACGCAAGTTGTTGTGCATATCACCCGGGGCTCTTGAGGAGCCCGTGAGGGCGCCGTAGGGTACACGTACGGAACCCTTGAGCACCGCAGGGCGCCCGTAAATATTTGTTATGAAAATTGAAGAAAAAAATCGTGAGGGGCCGTCCGGGCAACGTCCGGAGCCCGCACGGGACCCGTAAGGTGCCCCACGGGCCCTTTAGGGGTTCCCTACGGGCTAACGGTCAGATTAAAACGCCGGGAGAATTGGGAGCAGCCAACTCAGCACCACGGGGCCCGTACGGCTTAGAAAACTGTCCCGGCGGCCGTAGGAACTTGACGGCAGCCGGCCGGACACCGGCCGGAAATTCCCAAAATGTCTGTTTTTACTCGCCGTACGGGCCCCGGAGTGTATATGTGAAAGCCCCATTATCAGGTGAGCATGAACAACTCTTTAGATAAGAGGCTTAAACTCAATATTATATTTTACTTGAAGTGCAAATGGTCTCAACACAAACAATTCGAAATTTAGCCCCCACCCCCCACCAAAAGAAGACTTTGTTAATCTTATCGTACTTTTCTGTATGGCAGTCAAATGCAACCATACCACAATTCGTAATTCTATAGCCATACGTATTTCCTTTAGTTTTCTAGTTTCAGCATAAATGATTTTAAGCAAATATTTTGTTGATCTTGAAAATGTATTAAATGTGTTTGCATACCTCAGTGTTAGTTCCCTAAATAAATGGATAAGATTTCTTACTACAAATAATCTTTCTTCAAAAAATTCTTGAACAATAACATTTAAAGCTATTATGACATTAGCCAAAATACTTTCCCAAATGCAGAATATATGTCTTTCCTATTCACGTATAGCCCATCCAAATCCATTCCATGTTCGTCTTGTCGGTGGTTCTAACGATGCTAAAGGCAGAGTAGAGGTACTGTACGATGGATCTTGGGGAACTATCTGTGAAACTTGGTGGGATCTGAGAGACGCGAGGGTGGTTTGCAGAATGCTTGGGTTTGATGGAGCCTTGGACACACCGGGGTCTGCTATGTTTGGTCAAGGCGCTGGTCGTATTCTGCTAAATGATGTTAACTGTGACGGAACAGAAGACAACCTAGCAGACTGTGCTCATTCAGGGATTGGACTTCACTCATGCAGTCATACAAGGGAAGCAGGAGCCATTTGCTACTCAGGAAGTATGTTTTTTTCTTTATTTTAACCTTGTTAGTAGTCAACCTACCCGACAAAGAGTTCTTTGAATGCTGTCAAACGATTAGATTTAGATGTACAATGAGGTTTGGTGAAAGATCTGGGGATATTCTTCTAGATGATGTCGGGTGTGAGGGAACAGAATATAACCTTGCAGACTGTGCTCATTCAGGGATTCGAGTTCACAACTGTAGACATCGTGAAGATGCAGGCACTTTTTGTTATTCAGGAGGTATGTTTTTTTAAAGCCATATTTTCAATCAACCTTTATGAAATGCTTCCAGAATTTTTCCTCAAACATTATATATATATATATATAGCAGTGATTATGACCGGCTAAGCCAAGGCTTAAAACTCGAAGACCAATACCAAGGCCAAATAAATAATGAAGTTGGGGGGAAGGGAACATGCAAAGAAGGATGTCCTGACACACGTAAAAAGACGAAAAACCCAAACAAGGTGTGTTATGAATGTACGCATTACCTACATGAACCAAATAACAGCATTTGTCGTGGGTTGGGAGGGGGGGGGGGTAGAAAACTGTTACAAACTTTCAATTTCATGAACCCCTTTTCTATACCTAACACTTATAGATATCAATTTCTTGGACATACATGTGAATAGATGGTGAACGAGCAAATCGGGCTAATTAATAAAGCGGGACTAAAAGCGCTCTTGCCTCACATGTCAATTGGGTTGGGACTGTAGCTTTAAAGGTACTATGTCCCATTTGCAGGCCAAAAAAATGAAAAAGTTAAATTCCAACTGCATCTGAAAGATAATACTAATTTAGAACTTCCCTAAAAAAGGTGGGGCTTGAAAATGTCTTCAAGTGGGAAAATAACGACTATTAGTTGTCAAATCGACTTTCGGGCTATAGAGCCCCAAAGTAATAGTCTTGATTTTCAGACAATTGTACCGAATAGTCATACGTTTTGTGCTGCGCAAAGATTCAATCATTTTAATCTTGGCCATCACAAGAAGTGGGTTATTGATGTAGACAAATGCTCATGTACCCTTTACAACTCTTTTCATGTATGTTATTACCAAAGAAGAAAAAAGGCCAGTCAGTCACTCAATAGTGTCTGACAGTGAAGTCTAACAAGTAAACGGGTTTCCTTGCATAATTTGAATATGAGGACACTGCTAATGTTTAAATTTCACAGATAGGACATACATGACATATTTATAAGTCCTGCAAAGTTCTACAGAATTTGAGGTTGGCTGCAAAAGGGACATATAGTACCTTTAACAAAGCTTGATTTGGAGCTTGCATCTAAAAAAATTGATTAATAAATCAATTAGGAATCCCTTTATTCTGTTTTTCACCGTATTTTAGTATCATCAGGAGATGGATGTATCACTGCTCTAAAACCCTCTATGCTCTTTTCTTCTTTTAATTTACTGTTAGGCCAAGTGGACAATTTAAGGCTCCTCACTGGTATGCCAAGGTAATGAATTAAAGGTCTCATGCAAGGAAGCACAGCAGCCAGTAGCTTGGCAAGAATTATGGCATTTGTGTAAAATAAATTGTTTTTGACCCCCCCCCCCCCCCTCCACCAAGACTTATACCTGTACTTGACAGGGCCAAACTTTCTATTATGAAACTGTAAGAATTAGAACACGCTGCTGCAATAAATTACGACGGTCATGGAGTAGGTCAACATTTAGATTTATTCAAAAACTGTGTTGGATACAGGCTAGTTGGATATCCTGCATGAAAACAAAACAATGAACGTACACTAAATATAAGGCTTTCAAATTACTTTCACATCTTAAGGAAAATATATCATTTAAGTGTAACTTCTATTATGCATTAGTGTTCCCTGAAACAAGTTATCATATTAATTCTTAACCTCATAATGTACGTCCTTTGCAACTGCAAGTACACTAAAAAATTACTTAATAAATCTCAGAACCCATTATATAAAGTTTCTACCCAAGTTTCTTATTTTGATCAGAATTTATTTCCTTATAACCCAAAACACAAACATTTATCTACTTTTGTTAAACTCTTGAAATAAAACAAGATAAAGTGCCCTATCACTATCTCTAGAAACATTATTTATCCGCGCAATAAAAACGAAAAGCATTTTCGTTACTAAATAACTTTCACCATATGCATATGCATTGAAAATAAAGTTCGAACCGAACCTATAATTCTTATCAACTTTTTGCTAAATTAACATAATCACTTCTTCAAACAATACTACACACAAACTTAATGTCTTAATTTACTTTTAAGAAAGTTCCTTTTAAACGATTATATTAGAATAAGTTTGAAAGTCTAAATCGATAAACAAATCTCTGTAGAAAGTCCTAGTACTACACCCATGTACAATCTACCATACATCTTGCTACGATTGTGAAACGTAAGTGAGATTATTTCCAAGAAAGCTTCCTTGCTTCTAAATCTTCTAATCTATTCTTTCACCATAAAGACAAAGACAGTATTAAGGGTAAAGATACCGTAAAGGAATAGTATAATAAAGGTAAACATACCATAAAGGAATAATTAGAGGTCTTCGTGAGCAAACTGCTAATGTACATGTATGAACACACTGCGGACTCCGGGCCTTCTTTCCCTAGTCTAACCCAAGTCTTTAAATTAAAAAGAAAAAATCATTCTATGACACTTTCAAAGTAAACTAGACTTTAATTCGTCACTTTGACGAATTAGGTGATACGTATGCAATGTGTAACATAATGCAGAACACATTTTCAGGATTTCATCTTTCGTTTACTACTCCCATTATGGTCTATCCATGAGTCAAGTGTAGGGCAGAGGGAGACAGAGCAAGTGAATAAGAGAGAGGCAAGGCAAGAGAGAGAGAGAGCTGAGAGGGAGAGGGTGAAAGAGTAGATAGAGAGAGATAGATGCAGAGACAGACCAAAAAAGGAGAGGGACAGAACATGAGAGAAAAAGGAAAAAGAGCAAGAGAGAGGAGAGAGAGAGAGAGAGAGAGAGATGTAATTGAGAACAATGCCTTCCATATTTCTAGCATAAATAAGCTCTTGTGAATACTGATCATGAAAATGTTGCCGATAATTAAAAAAAACATTATGTTCATGAATACGATGATGACGATATTAGAATGATGACCATGATTGAAAGTTGCACAGCGCCCCCTTCAGCTTTTCGATAGAGGATTAAACTGTTTACTTATACTAAACAAGCTCAAATATTTATTTTATAAATATTACAAAATGTACATAGTGATTTATTTAGTCATGATTTGATATAAAATATGAGTAAGATATTAATATTAATATATTAATATGGCAGTGAATGGCCAAACGATAGAAATTGCCTCGAATTTCCTTGGATTAAATTGTTATACATATAAATGAGACAAGCTGAGATGATGCAGAGAGAAAGGGGAGAGAGTAGAGAAAGAGAGAGAGGCAGAGACAGGAGACAGGTCAAGAGAGGAAGACCAAAAAAGGAGAGGGACAGAACATGAGAGAAAAAGGAAAAAGAGCAAGAGAGAGGAGAGAGAGAGAGAGAGAGATGTAATTGAGAACAATGCCTTCCATATTTCTAGCATAAATAAGCTCTTGTGAATACTGATCATGAAAATGTTGCCGATAATTAAAAAAAACATTATGTTCATGAATACGATGATGACGATATTAGAATGATGACCATGATTGAAAGTGGCACAGCGCCCCCTTCAGCTTTTCGATAGAGGATTAAACTGTTTACTTATACTAAACAAGCTCAAATATTTATTTTATAAATATTACAAAATGTACATAGTGATTTATTTAGTCATGATTTGATATAAAATATGAGTAAGATATTAATATTAATATATTAATATGGCAGTGAATGGCCAAACATAAATTGTTATACATATAAATGAGACAAGCTGAGATGATGCAGAGAGAAAGGGGAGAGAGTAGAGAAAGAGAGAGAGGCAGAGACAGGAGACAGGTCAAGAGAGGAAGATGGAAAGGGAAACAGTGAGAGGGAGAGGGTGAAAGTGTAAGAGAGAGGGAGAGAACAAGAGAGATGCAGATGAGAGCGACCAAGAGAAGGAGAGGGGCAGAACAAAACTAGGTGAAGAGAGACAGAGCAAGAGAGAAAAGAGAGAAGAGGAAGAGATGCAATTGAGAAAAATGCCTTCAATATTTCTAGCATAAATAGCTAGACTCTTGAATTACGATCATGACAGTGTGCCAAAACTGCCGATGATGATATAATGATAATGTTCATGAATAAGATATTGATGATGATGATGATGACCATGATTAAAAGTGGTATAGCGCCCCCTTTAGGTATTCGATTGAGGATTGTTATATATGATAACTGACATGTCACCTATGATTAAATTTTTGATTATGATAACGTCATGATAATGTTAAATAGTATGCATAAAATCTTGTGGAAACTTGTCTCAGCTACAACATACTCAAAAAGCAACTCGAACCAGGGATCTCAAGGTCGGAAGTCAAGTGCGTTACCGATATACCAAAACATTTCCCATAGTGATTACACGTAAACGGAAAATTGAATTCTCAAATTCCACATTGCAAGTGAAATATGAGCATGATCCCCGCCTCTCATCGAAAAATAAAGGGCACAATTGAGATAGCTTATTGTCTCAGCTACAACATACTCGACGCTCAGCAAAAACAAAGCTAAAACGACGCAGATATTGCTCGCGAAAGAAGGGATTGTAGAATCCAGTTTTGAGAAAAAGTCATGTCCCATAGAGAATACACGCAAAATGTGAAAAATTGACATGCCTCCTTTATTCGCAAAACTACGCAATGATGCCTTTGTCAAAATGAAAATTCGTGTCCATTATATCTGTGTAGAATTGTCTCAGCTAGAACATATCAAAATTTGGAAGAAAATTGTTCAATATTTACAGAGATACAATGAATTTTCCAAAAATCTGCTGACGTCATAATATGCAAATTGAAATTTTGAGTTTGGAGGCAATTATTATGACGTCATGAGTTAATTGAGGGTCAAATGAGACATGAAATCCTATCTCCAACTCATAATGTATTTAAATAAGAAAACATTTGGGGGGTATCTATCCATTCTAAAGAGTTACAATTGATTTTGTATAGGCATGTTTTTGCACATGTATTGTGGATATAAATAGCGCAGATCCGCGCGTACTGTAAACTTTGACGGACGCTCATTGCGTTTTTACTGGTCAGAAAAAGGTGAACAAGGTATCAAAATGCTTGAAAAAATGTGGTTAATATGATGATAGAGAAAATTTAGCAATTCTATGCTGCAAAATGACAGTACGCGCGGTTACGCGCGGAAACGCGCACACATAAGTGCTCTCGCGCAAATTTTGAAAATACTTACAATGGCCTGAAACGTGTGCAAAAAAAAATTGGAACGAATTGGAGTATTTTAAAATTTTGATGCGCACGTACGTGCGTGTCGACGTGCGCGCACGGATTTTGTCGACATTTTTAGTTGACTTTTGACCTTAAGTTGATGTTTACCAAATATGGTCGATTTTTGATGACTCGTTATCGAGATATGATAATGACCTGATTTTTATAAAATTGCGACTGGATGACTTCACGATGACCCCATGACCTTGAGAAATGTTTTAGGAACTTGATAGGGCCTGATGACTGACAGAAATTTGAAGGAAATTGACCAAGTCGATTCCGAGTAAACGTGTACACAAACAAAGTGTACGGAAGGAATAAAAATAAATAAATAAATAAATAAAGAAAGAAAGAAAATTCGAACGAAATCAATAGGTGATCTGTCATCGGCAGACCACCTAATAAATCAATAATAAAGAAAATTCTGACGAAATTAATAGGTGATCTGTCGTTGACAGACCACCTAATAAAGAAATAAAGAAAGAATAATAAAGAAAGAAAATTCTGACGAAATCAATAGGTGATCGGTCGTTGACAGACCACCTAATAAAGAAAAAACTAGATTTGTAATACTTGTTTGGAACAAGTATAGGTGGGCTGGTCCAACTAAAATTTGAGACAAAATGAAGGGCACATTTAGAATAGCTAATTGTCTCAGCTACAACATACTAGTAATGAGGAAGTTTTTACACGAGCTGGAGTGCAAAGGAAAATGATAAGTGAGATGTTGATTAAGCAGTTGAAGTTCATGGGGCACATTACACGTAAAGAAGGCTTAGAGAATCTTGCTTTGACAGGGAAAATTGTGGGAAGGAGTAGGGAAAGAAGGAGGATAGTTTGGATGGACAGTCTGCAGAAATTGTTGGAAGATAGAGGAGTGAAAGAACTGGGAGTGGTACTAATACAGAAGGCTAGGAGCCGAGGGTTGTGAAACAGCATGATCGCCAAAGTCAAACGATATGGCACTAAGAGAGAGAGAGAGACAACATACTCAAAGTTCAGCGTAAACAAAGCTTAAACGACGGAGATATTACTCGCGAAAGACGGGAATGTAGAATCGAGTTTTGAGAAAAAATCATGTCCCATAGAGAATACATGCAAAATGTGAAAAATTGACATTCCTCCTTTAATCGCAAAAATACGCCATGATGCTTTTGTCAAAATAAAAAATTGTGAAAAAAATTTGTAGAAAATTGTCTCAGCTAGAACATATCAAAATTTGGAAGAAAATCGATCAATATTTACAGAGATAAAATCAATTTTCCAAAAATATGCTGACATCATAATATGCAAATTGAAATTAAGAGTTCGGAGGCCATTATGATGACGTCATGAGAAAATTGAGGGTCAATTGAGACTTGAAATCATATCTCCAATTCGAATTCTATCACAATATGAAGAAAAAAATTGGGGTCACCTTGCATCCTAAAGAGCTACAATGGATTTTGTATAGGCATGTTTTTGCCCACATATGCTATGTATTACAAGAGCTCGCACGCACGGACGTGTATCTTAAACGAACGCTCACTCCGTTATTAATGGTCAAAAATAGGTGAACAAGGTATCAAAATGCTTGGAAAAATTTGTACCAAATATGTAGACAAAGAAAATATGGCGATTTTATTTTGCAGAATTTCAGTACGCGCGAAAACGCGCGCGCATGCGCGTGTGCGAGATTTTTCTATAAAATGCTTTAAATGGCCTAAAACGTATGCAAATTTTTGTTGAGACTATTTTGAGCATTTAACATTTTTGCGCGCGCCCTGACGCGTGGACTTACGCGTGCGCGCGCGTTTTTTGTCCTGAAATTGACCGGACGGATATTGACCTTGATCATGTTAAATATGAATGAGAAAAACCTTTTGGTTATGAAGATATGATCATGAGTTGATTTTCCGAAAATTTTACAAAATGGCGCCTAGATTACGTCATCAGTGAAGGTCAATGTTGAAAACGTTATTGTGCTTTGTACATATCCCTATACATATGTGTGTCAAATTTCAAGGCATTTGATTTAGCCATTTTCAAGTTATCTTGTCCACAAAAAAGTGGTGAGAAATAAGAAAAATAGAGAATAACTAGATTTGTAATACTTGTTTGGAACACGTATAGGAGGGCTGGTCCAACTAAAATTTGAGACAAAATGAAGGGCACATTTGAGATAGCTTATTGTCTCAGCTACAACATACTCAAAGTTCAGCGTAAACGAAGCTAAACCGAAGGAGATATTACTCGCGAAAGACGGGAATGTAGAATCGAGTTTTGAGAAAAAAATCATGTCCTATAGAGAATACAGGCAAAATGTGAAAAAATTGACATTCCTCCTTTAATCGCAAAAATACGCCATGATGCTTTTGTCGAAATGAAAAATCGTGCCAACTGCATTTGTAGAAAATTGTCTCAGCTAAAACATATCAAAATTTGGAAGAAAATCGATCAATATTTATAGAGATAAAATCAATTTTCCAAAAATATGCTGACGTCAAAATATGCAAATTGAAATTATGAGTTCGGAGGCCATTATGATGACGTCAAGAGAAAATTGAGGGTCAAATGAGACATGAAATCATATCTCCAATTCATATTCTATCACAATATGAAAAAAGAATTGGGTTCACCTTGCATTCTAAAGAAATACAATGGGTTTTGTATAGGCATGTTTTTGCCCATATATGCTATGTAATATAAAAGAGCTCGCACGCACAGAAATGTATATTAAACGGTCGATCATTCCCTTATTAATAGTCATAAAGAGATAAACATGGTATCAATTTGTTTGTAAAAATATGTGGAATATCATGAAAGAAAAACAAATGGCGATTCTATGTTGTGTAATAGTTTTACGCGCGAAAACGTGCGTGCATGAGCGTGTGCGGACGTACGCGTACGCGCACTTTTTTGACCTGAAATTGATTGGACGGATATTGACCTTGATCATGATAAATATGAATGAGAAATAATTTTCGGTTATGAAGATATGATCATGAGTTGATTTTCCGAAAATTTTACAAAATGGCGCCTAGATGACGTCATCAGTAAAGGTCAATGTTGAAAACGTTAGTGCGCTTTGTACATATGCCTATACATATGTGTGCCAAATTTGAAGGCATTTTATTGAGCCATGTTCAAGTTACCGTGCTTACAAAAAAGTGGTTAGAAATAAGCAAAATAAATAAATAAAGGCAATTCTAACGTAATTATGGTCTGTACGATATACAGCCAACCTGATAAATAAATAAATAAAGGCAATTCTAACGAAATTATAAGGTGGTCTGTACGAGATACAGCCCACCTGATAATAAATAATAAATAATAATAATAAAGGCAATTTTAACAAAATTATAAGGTGGTCTGTATTAGATACAGCCCACCTAATAATTAAAATAAAGGCAATTTTAACAAAATTATAAGGTGGTCTGTATTAGATACAGCCCACCTAATAGAGAAAGAAATAAAGAAAGACAATTCTAACGAAATTAATAAGTGATCTGTCGTTGACAGACCACCTTATAAATAATAATAAAGAAAATTCGAACAAAATCAATAGGTGATCTGTCGAAGACGACAGACCACCTAATAAGAAATATGGGCTGTATTAAATTAGCTATGGTTTAATATAGTATTAATGACTGCTTTGAGAGAAATAGTTGTTTTTATACGCTCAAGGGAAGGTTAGAATTATGCTATTTCCCGAGGCGTGCCGAGGGGAATAGCCCAATTGTAACCTTCCCGAGAGCGTATAAAAAAAAACTATTTCTCGAATATTAAAGCAGTCATTAATACTTTTATATGCCGAAAAAAAATAGACTAACAAATAAAAAAATTGTTTTTTTGTTTTTTGTTGGTCGAAGATAGATTCGAACCCTTGCGTTCATTAAGTGATGTATCTACAAACAACGTCGTAGACCAATCGGCCATCGCGCACTGTTAGCATGTTTGGCAGTTTTCTCCGATATATACATTAAAATGAATTGAAAACGGATTCGCGTGATGGATGCTTCGCAAAAGCTCCATTAAACGGACCCTTCTTTTACTTTTGCAATGCATATTGGCACGAACTTAGATCAAGATCTATCGGCAGATGTTGTTTTTTTGTTTTTGGAAGTTTATTTTCGTCTTCATGTTAACAATGCAAGATAAAATTGTCGGTTAAATCGATCGAGATTCAATTGTATTGAAATTACCGACCAATTCTTCGCACACGTACGGTATCCTGAATCGCTCAGACCATTTTTTTAACATGTAAACCTATGGGGTAACCATGGAGACTGACATATTTTCCCAATAACCATGGTTATTGGGATTTTAGAACTGTTTTAACCATGGTTACTGGGAATTTTCGGGAACAGTTAAAGTTTATGAATGCAATTTCGACCAATCAGATTGCTGGATTACTTAAGTGAGGTATATAAAATGGTTTATTACATTATAAAAGAAATGTTCGCAGACGAAGTTATACAAAAATGTATTGTGTTATTTGGTTTTACGAATGGCATTTAAACTTAAATAACGATACAGATAAAATAAACATTTTAGCAGTGCAATCATTTCCACAATAGTAGCTGAAGCTGTATAAAACATACTATTTCCTCACAGTCGTACAAACGAACTACGTTTTTTAAAACTCATTTTTAGCCCATCCAACTCCATTTCAAGTTCAACTTGTCGGTGGATTAAATGACGCTGAAGGAAGGGTAGAGGTCTTAAACGGTGTGTCCTGGAAAACTATCTGTGATACTAGGTGGGATCTAAGAGACGCGAGGGTAGTTTGCAGAATGCTGGGGTTTGATGGAGCCTTGGACGCACCGGGATCTGCAAGGTTTGGTCAGGGCTCCGGTCGTATTCTGCTAAAGTATGTCAATTGTGACGGAAACGAAGACAACCTAGCAGATTGTGCTCGTGCAGGGATTGGACATTACAAAGAGTGCAGTCATACAAGGGATGCAGGAGTCGTTTGCTTCTCAGGAAGTATGTTTTCTCTGTATTTTAACCTTGCTTGTAGTTCTCCTACTCGAAATAAATTCTTTTGAATGCCTTTTGGATGAGCACGAACGTAGGAGCAGTTATTTGTTAACGACTTTGAGAATATGCATTTACCTTTCAAACAATAAATTTCGATGTATTATCATGAAGTTTTGGTATCAAGAAGCCAAATCTTTTACAAAATAGAAAAATTTACATTCTGGACGATTAGCTTGCACCTGGCGTTTTTGTGTGTACGGGAACAAGTATTGTTCTAACGGAATATATATGATGATGTTCAAATAATCCCCAACCCCCCCCCCCCCCCCCATGTATTTTCATTTTGTCTTAACGACGGTTTTGCATGGAAAACAACGACATCTAAAGCATAATAATTTCAATTATTCTACACATGGATATATTAAGCCGACAATGCGATATTCTCTCTCATCTACGGCCCTCAGTAAAATTGGGGTTTGTTGTTTGGTAGAAGTTATAGGATATCTAAATGCGAACAGTTGCAAATTGTTTGATAGTGCCTCATACTTTTGTTTATTGAACGTGAAATTTTTGGTAATATCATTTAAAACAAGCATGTTTTACATTATTTTCTAATAGTCCATCCGAAACCTTTTCAAGTTCGTTTCGTCGGTGGGTCTAACGATGCTGAAGGCAGAGTAGAGGTACTGTACGACGGCTCGTGGGGAACTATTTGTCATTATGACTGGGATCTGAGAGATGCGAGGGTGGTTTGTAGAATGCTGGGGTTTGATGGAGCATTGGACGCACCAAGATCTGCAAGGTTTGGTCAAGGCTCTGGTCGTATTCTACTAAAGTATGTCAACTGTGACGGAAATGAAGATAACATAGCTGAATGTGCTCATGTAGGGATTGACCGTTTCTCATGCAGTCATACAATGGATGCAGGAGCCATTTGCTTATCAGGAAGTATGTTTTCTCTGTATTTTAACCTTGCTAGAAGTCCAACTACTTGATGATGATTTTTTTTAGTGCTAATTGGATGAGCACGAACGTCAGAACAGTTATTTATTAGTGACTTTGAGATTCTCCAGTTACCTCTTAAACAATATATTTCGATGTATTACCATGAAGTTTTGGTATCAAGAAGCCAAGTCTTTCACAAAATAGAAAAATCGCCATTCTGGACAATTAGCTTGTACATGTCCATTTTATGTGTACGGGAACAAGTATTGTTCTAACAGAATATATATGATGATGTTCAAAGAATCCCCCACCCCAAAGTATGTTTATTTTGTCTTAACGACTGTTTTACATGGGAAGCAACGACATCCAATATAATAATTTCCATTATTCTACACACGGATATATTAAGCAGACAATGCGTATTCTCTCTCATCATCTAAGGCCCTCACTAAAATTGGGGTTAGTTGTTTGGAAGTACTATATAGGATATCTAAATGCAACCAATTACAAATTATTTGTTAGTGCCCTCATACTTTTGTTGATTGAACGTGAAATTTGTGGTGATATCATTTCAAACAAGCATGTTTTACGTTCTTCTCAAATAGTCAATCCAAAACCATTTCAAGTTCGTTTTGTCGGTGGGTTGAACGATGCTGAAGGCAGAGTAGAGGTACTGTACGATGGATCCTGGGCAACTTTATGTGACGGCGGCTGGGATCTGAGAGACGCGAGGGTGGTTTGCAGAATGCTGGGGTTTGATGGAGCCTTGGACTCCCCGAGATCTGCTAGGTTTGGTCAGGGCTATGGTCGTGTTCTGCTAACTCATGTCAGCTGTGACGGAAAAGAAGACAATCTAGCTGACTGTGCTCATGCAGGAATTGGACGTTACACATGTAGTCATTCAAATGATGCAGGCGCTGTTTGTTATTCGGGAGGTATGATTTTTTTTTTGTTAATACATTTTTATAGGTAAGCCATTTGAGTAAATACGTCTTACTTATTCGCTTGCATATACACCTGAAGGTAAATATTAGATTTCCCTAATTCAGTAATTGAGGTTGACTAAATATCGCCAACAAGTGAGAATTATAAGTTTTCTCACTCCAACGTCTCACCTTAAATTTGTTGTTATAGTTAGGGGATTGCTCTTCTCTAGATATTTCTGATCACATGAGGTGCTCTTGACCAATCTTTGTACTGAATTCTTATAAAGAGGGGTTCATGATTACACTCCCTTGTAAGAGTATGTACATTTAATCTGATAAATCTATTCTGCTTTTCATCCTTACCATTCATTAAACACAACAGAGCCATTTCAAGTTCGTCTTACCAATGGAACAACCGATTCAGAAGGCAGGGTGAAGGTTTTGTATGAGGGAAGCTGGGGAACTATTTGTGATGATAACTGGGATCTAAGAGACGCAAGAGTAGTTTGTAAAATGCTTGAATTTGACGGAGCTTTAGCCGCACGTGGTAGTGCTACGTTTGGTCCTGGAAGCGGTAAAATCTTGTTAGATGACGTTCGATGCAAGGGCACTGAAGACGCCCTTGCTGAGTGCTACCATCGAGGGGTTGGAGTCAACAACTGTGAACATGATAGGGACGCTGGTGTCATTTGTTTTACAGGAGGTAGGTTAATAGGATTGTATATATTAGTTCTCGAAGGCTTTGAAAATCTAAAATTTGTACAACGGTTATAACAACTGTCAACCTCATGGTCTTCTTCGTATTGGTCCTGCTGTTTGCACGTGACCAATGGGGTGTTTTAAGTTTTTAGTCCCGTTTGTCCTATGTCCTTTTACATGGGACGAGGATAACGTTTTGTTTTACCTGGGGCGTGGGAACAGTTGGCAATAGGGGCATTTACATATACATTAAGTAATGGAACATTATTACAAATTTATCGTTTTGTCTATACATCCTTTATTACCAAAACGTGATTTTAGGATTCAAACAATTATGAATATTCGACACCACTGTATTTCACAACAGTTATTTTTCCAGTCGACTTTAAAAGTAGATGCTCTGCCACGTACGAATGGGACGTATAGAGGTTTCCTTATAACGTTCATGTCAGAAGAAGCTTTTAATAACTGTTACAGGAATTGCGTCTATATTCTCATCTTATAGATATGCATGAACTAAGGTGAATATCAACATATTATGATGATCTTCAGGGATTCAGTATTTACTTGCTATTGTTGGCTTCTTTACAGAGAGAAGTCCAAAATTAACTGATTGCATACATAAGTATTTTTGTTATTCCTCCACCCCCTCCACCCCCCCCCCCCCCCCCACAGCACCATTTCTAGTTAAGCTCGTAAATGGATCTAACGACCTTGAAGGACGAGTAGAGGTCTTGTATGAGGGTTCCTGGGGAACCGTTTGTGATCATGAGTGGGATCTGAGAGATGCAAGGGTCGTGTGTAAAATGCTGGGGTTTGATGGAGCCTTAGCCGCACCAGGTTTTGCTTCATTTGGCCAAGGTTCAGGAGATATACTACTTGATGATGTATCCTGTGAAAGTACACACGATGACCTGGCAGACTGTTACCATCGAGGGGTTGGCGTCTCCAATTGCGGACACGAAGAAGATTCTGGAGTCATTTGTTTCAGAGGAGGTATGGGATGATACTTGTAGTCTACATTTTTTCATAATTCAAAATTCCGATTTTGTAAAGAAGAAAATAAATCTTTCTTCCATCTGTTCGTACTTTTTGACAGCCTTGTCCATCGGCTTCTGCAACGTTAACGAAATTGGGACGAATTAAGTATTACTTAATAAACAAGGAGTATACAATAGGGTATTGAACCTGCTCTTGAGTTGATATCTGAGAAGCTCTACGAAGCGCGTTTTGTCCACTTGCCACAACACAATTTTTTATCTCCTAATACTTTTCATTTTCATTTAATATTTTTTAAATCTTCACAGACCCATTCAAGGTTCGTCTCACCGACGGAGCGAATGATTCAGAGGGTAGAGTAGAAGTTATGTACAATGGATCCTGGGGAACTGTCTGTGACAATGGCTGGGATCTGAACGATGCGAGAGTTATTTGCAGAATGTTGGGGTTTGATGGAGCTTTGGCAGCAACAGTTTTTGCGCGGTTTGGTCAGGGCAATGGCAATATTCTGCTTAGTGATGTTCAGTGTTACGGAACAGAAAAGAACATAGCAGATTGTTATCACAGAGGAATAAGAGTTCATAACTGTAGTCATGCCAGTGATTCGGGTGCCATTTGTTTCTCAGAAGGTATGATTCTGTCTTATAGTACTGTAGAGTTTTTTATGTAAATAAGTTAAGCTTTCTCCTCAAAAGTTGCAATAGAACGATATACATCTTTTTGATATATTGTTTTTCAAACATTGTGTTACAAAAAAACAAAAAAAAATGCAGTTGTAAAAAAAGTATTTCTGGTGCCATCAACTTTGAAACATACTTGTCGAAATATATAAATTACGGTAGGATAAAAAAAAACGTAGGCACACCTAAATCTACTAAATAACGTTGACGTTTAAAAGTGCTTGCAATAAAGCTTACTCAGAGGGAATCTTGTTTTATTTCAATCTGTTAAAAATATACGGTATTACCTTTCTAGTTCGTCTGATCGGTGGAACTAATGACGCTGAAGGTAGAGTAGAGATTCTACATGATGGATCCTGGGGGACTGTCTGCGACGATTCGTGGGATTTCAAGGACGCCGAGGTTGTTTGCAGAATGCTAAGCTTTGAAGGAGCTTTGGACGCTCCACTTGGTGCTCGATTTGGTAAAGGATCTGGGAGCATCTTTCTCGATGAAGTTCAGTGCCAGGGGACAGAAACTGACATTGAACGTTGCGATCATGACGGCATTGGTGTGCACAACTGCGCCCACAACAAGGATGCCAGCGTTATTTGCATCCAAAAGGGTATGGTACTACATCGTAAATGTTGTTTTCGGTGTCAAGTGAAACATTTACGACAAAGAATTAACAAACTGTGTTCATGTTTATCTTGAAGTATTTACCACGAGTTGCAAAGTTATATAAGTTCTTAGAGTTGCTGACTTTGCAACTACGATGGATTTTTTTGTATTGTTTTGCAAAAATGGTTAAACACAAATTTCGGTGCTGAATTTTACAGTATTTCGTTAATGTTGTGGAGAATATTTTGGATTCCAGCTCCTTAAATCCATTTTCATTCAAATGTTCCTTTATATTCGTGTTCCAATCCTCATTTAGATCGCACGACGGAATCTGAAACCAGTGAAACAAGCAGCGGTGAAACAATTACAACACATGAATCTGGTCCAACACCAACCTCGAACAACCCTCTTCGAAATCTAAAAGTGACAATTGTTACCGGGCTTTGCATACTGCTTTCGATCATCTTCATCGGGGTAACACTTGCATATTGTGTACGTAGGGCCATCAAGTCACGGGCAAGACGGAACTTAGAAAATAATATTTACATGGATTTTAATGACACAGGATTAAACCAGGACAGGTTTGTAGCCTCTACATATCAGGATCTGAATGCTCCTCCCAAACTCCCAGAACGACGCTTAACGAGGTTGAGTAAAGGTAGTACGATCATAGAGCCCTGTCAGAGCCAGCGGTTTTATACAGATGAGCAGATTTTAGCACAACAGACAAGAATAGGTGATAACACTCACGACTATATGGACATGACTCCTATGAACAAGACAGCTTCAACAAACAAGGATGCACATATTTATGCTTATAGCCTCCGCGTTGGAAATAAAGACACAGATACGTTACCACAGGATAATACAGCGACAGTATCCGGAGCAATCGACTATGATGAAACGTGTGAGCCAGTAGATACTGTGCAAATTATTGGACAAAATAATCCACACAAGTATATGGTTATGAACACTGTATACAAACAACTTACAATGGGAAAGGATGTAGATCTTGACGGATATCTTCTTCCAAGTAAAACTAAAAATGAAAAAGATGAACCGCTAGGTAATGCACAAATTACTGTACGAACTGACACCCATGGGTATATAGATATGACCGATGTAAACAAAAAGCCTTTGAAGGGAATAGATGTAGACCTTGACGGTTATACTTTGCCAAGTGCATCTTGCTTGAATTCCAAAGATAAACCGAATGTTGAAAATGCAGAACAGAGTTGTTTGTCTCAAAACGATAGAGATATATTTCTCACGAGTGTTTGTGAAAGAAGTAGCTCAAATGAACAGACTCCTACACTGCAACAGGAATGTACAAAACAAGATTCAGGTCAAAAGAGCTTGGACATAAAGACTATTTCCAAACGATCCTCAATGCTTGAAGATGTAGACATAGATGGATATCTTCTGCCAAGCGCTGCAGTCGACGATACGATTGAATTACCATGCAATATCATGCAGCATGTTGAAGAAAAGCCTGACAATACGCATGAATCCCTCATGCTGTGTATCGGAGGTAGTACAGAGTTTACAGAGGGATCATCAGAAAAGAACGATTATGATATTCCAGATTAGGAAGAGATTCAACACATGATTTGGCCGTCAAATTGCATATTCACGGACGAAATTAGAGGAAGGGGCATTAATCTTCAGAAAGAATATTGAACAAAATTGGGAAATAAATTAAAAACATGTGTCTTTAATACGAATGTTTGCATGGTTCTATGCATTAAAAGAAGGCGTTTTCCAATTTATAATAATGGGCCTTAAATCTACCTCTTATATATCTATAAAGAGGGAGTTCTAGATTAGTGTTTGATATTTCCTTTATTAAAAAAAATGATGAAAACGTTTGCAAACATTTCGATGAATATCTTCTTTAAAAATGTAAGAATCATAATCTGACAATGATCTGTGATAATTATAATACATTATTTCTGAAAACCATGTAATATGATCTTTCGAAATGTTTGCTTTTTTTTTTTTTAACATTAAGGGTGGAATGTTTCTTCTGGAAGTAATTTTAGACATCGTACCCTTTTTTTGGAAATGTTTTGACCTCACTGATGTAAATTTACTCTCAAGTGCTGAGCATAGCATGAAGTCATATTTTATGAAAATGAATTAGATTATCTCCATAATAAATTGACCTAATGTGTCAACGTTCCGGTATATATCCTAATAAGGAAACTCGATCACTAAATTACTAGTACTTAAATTTTAAATCCTCTTAAAGGCTTACAAATCTATTTCACTGCATAAACGTTTACGAGTTTTAAATAAATTGACTTCTGCGAATAAAGATGTGAGCATTCAAACTTCTCGCCAATCGGATTGCTCGTAGATGATCTCATGTATGAGCGCACAGACAAAAGTGAATCTTATTCGACTTAAAAACTTAATCCATTAGACCAGAATTGTGGTTTACCGATTTCAATTTTTTTTATTTTTTTATTAGTATTGTTTTAAATATAAAAGTTTTGTACCCGGTTTAAAAAGCTCGTGGACTTTGAAAAAAAAAAAGTATAAGCAATATTAAGAGGGGTCGTTTCTATTCTCATGAATGTGATTGAAATGAATTTGTCTTCTAATAGCTTCTCAAGTTTAAAGGGTTTACTGTTCGTGGAGGGTGCTTGATGTAGGTTTATCGACGTTTGACTTGATATGATTTCAATACTCCTTTAAATTTAGTTATTACGGTATTATATTTCATGAAGTGGAGAAAAAAATATATGATTGGTGTTTTCAGCCACAAATCTGCAAGTCTAAAGAAGGATAATTAACAAAATGATGTCGTGTTTATATATTTTTTAATTCTCTTAATGTTAGAAGTACATGATCTTAGGAAACACTTGAACCAAATAAATGTAGGTAGATGTGTGATTAACACCACCTGATTAAAACAAGGTTTCTTCTCATCAACATAATACAAATGTTCTTGTTACTAATTGCTGAATGATGACAAATTATCACTATTGCCTATGCAACGTTCTTTGCTACACTTTAATATGATATACTGTAAAAATTGCTTTAATAAATTACTTTAACCCCTCAAAAAAGATGGATACGCCAGTATGATCGATTATATTTATCTTGTCATGACATAATCATCGCTATGTTTAGTATCATTAAACAGTGTGTTTATACTTCTTTAAGACCATATCTTATGATTTGTCAGTCATGGAATGTGTGCAGTACATCAAAACAAGGGGCAAGGTCAAAATTGACAAGTTGCAAAATGCACTGTTCTTTTTTTCTGCTGTACATGCTTCTTTCCGTGGAGAGTGTAGGGCTGCTGTGTTTTCAGATGATATATGTACACGCTGCACTGACACGGACATGCATGAACTTGAACAAACATGCAGACACTAAACCGATCATGCCTTGTCAATGAATAAACATTTGAAATACACAATTTATTTTATTGCACATGATTTCAACTCTGTAAAATGAAAATTACAAAAAAATATCACGCTGCAACATCTTTTAGGAGAACTCCAGCCTCCACTTGCTCTATTTTATATTCCTTTTCAAAGAATTGTTTACCCCTCGGGCATGAAGCTACGGAAATTTGATGCCCAAACAGTAGCGAATTTTGCTGGAAATATCACATCCTGACCAAAGAGCATGAATCTCATTCATTTGGCATTCATGAATAACCAGTTGGGAACATACAGCACCAGTTATTTACCCCAAAAACCGGGTGCTGTACATAACAATAACGGTGCTTACTAATGCATTTTGCAACTTTTCACTTTTGACCCTGCCCCTTATTCTGATGTACTATTCATTTCATGGTATCATAGATAAACACACTTTTCAATAATTAAAACAAAGTGAAGATTATGCAATGAAATAGGAAATATAATCAATCAAACTCGAAGTTTCAACCTTTTTTTGTGAGGCCCAAATTCTGGTAGGTAATGCCTTTTGTAAATACAGTTCGTGGAAGTGGAATAAGACAAATAATAATAACCCAATGTCATTCTGCGCACATGCCGTTTAAATAAAATTAGAAGATCAGTTACGACTAAATTGTCAGAGATACTCGTCAATAAACTTACATTGTAGGTAAAATTTCCAGAGCTACAGCAAATAATTCTTTCAATGCAAATATTTCTTGTAACCCTAAACAAACTTACCTACAATAATAGTTTCTAGCTAGTCGGGTTCAACTATATATTACAATATAAATGCAATATTTATCTTTAAAAGCTCATCGTGTCCACTGTGTTTCATTTTGTCATGACTGTACGTATGCCATTCAAAAGGCAAACATTTGAACATTTGAACTGGAGTATTTCACCCGGTTCCAAATTAGAGACATATTATCTCTTCATACAAAATTTAATCCCATCTGTATGGATTATGATCACCAAGCAATATAAACACACACTCACAATGAATCTAGGACCTGGTCTGTAATCATGTAAGAGATTATTCATTTATTTTGTAAATACATATATATTTTTAGCTGTGAAAGTGAATTTTGACATTACAAACTGTTTACTTCTCTTAACGAGAATTCCCCCTCAGCCATGCATCTTGTTTGGTGATAAACACGATCCCGATGGGTAACCTGATTATTTTACCCCACTTGATTCGTCGAATGTGATTAAGTAAGAGAAGGACATAACCAACTGGCTGTAAACTGTTTTTCCAACAAACAAAAAGGATTCGGTAGTGTATTAATGATTCGTTAATATTACATTTTCGACGTACAGTAGATGGTTGTGGTCGTTAATATTATTGTTATGATGAATTTAATTTTAATAGGCACGAGACGAAAGTGCATCTGTTATGATTTACATCAGTCTTTTTTAATAAAAAGTAGAAGAGTAATCTACCCATAATTTATCACATTATATAGTCTGACAGCATAAACTACGTTTGAATCAGGTACCCCATTCCCGTGTCACTTGTATAAAGATCTATCGAAAGATATATTTGTTCGAATGATCAACCATTTCCCAACCAATCAGTTAAAAAAAGCTGACAGCAAAACTTTGTCTTTATGTAAGCTGTTTGTGGTATATTCCGTAAATAATGGAATACAAGATTAAACTTAGGTACTCGAATGTACAAACAACAGACATTGCACTGTCCCTTTCTTAAAGCATATCAAAATCTTATTCGAATTAATCTCGATGGCGATAAAATGATGCTGAAGGTAGAGTAGATGTACTGTACGGTGGATCCTTGGGAACTATATGTGATTACAGGTGGGATTTAAGAGACGCGAGGGTGGTTTGTAGAATGCTGGGGTTTGATGGAGCCTTGGACGCACCGGGATCTGCTACGTTTGGTCAGGGATCTGGTCGTATTCTGCTAAAGTATGTGAATTGTGACGGGACTGAAGAAAACCTAGCAGACTGTGCTCCTTCAGGGATTGGACTTCACTCATGCAGTCATTCAAGGGACGCAGGAGCCATTTGCTACTCAGGAAGTATGTTTTGTCGACATTTGAACCTAGTAGTACAGCTACTCGACAATGAATTTGTTTGAGTGTTCATTGGATGATCACAAACATCTCCTTTGCTCCAGATGCCACCCTGAAGTCCGAACACAACAGTGTATTTTTACCCCATTCTTATTTATACACGAAATCCATCAACTTGTGCCATAATGATAACACAAAATTTGAATTCATATCTCCAATAAAAAAATTGAAAAGAAAACTATCAATTATGAAGTGATCGAAGACATACTGTAGCTACAATAGCTTAAAAACATCTGAATAGATAAATTTGTAGCTTTTAATGACTTTGCATTTTTATTAATGCAATTTAAAGGTTCAATACTTTTTAATATTAGAGACACTAAGGAAAATGATGAGAGTTGTTATTGTTTTTGTAGTAAAAACTAGATGGAACTTCGACTGCGCGCAGTCGAAAATGATGCCTCCGTCATAGAGCAATTTAACAAACCAAAACAGAAGAAATTTTTCAAATTCAAGTTCAATTGTAATCCATTAACAGGTTCTCAGAATATCGTGATTACAAGCAATTTCTCATATACATATATGACCCTTTGATCTTTGACCTCATGACCCTAAAATCTACTCAGTTCATAGCCTCTGCAAGATGTCCTGAGTTAAATAGTAATCCATCTGTCAGTTCTAATGAGAATGCGTGCACAAGCTATTTTTGCATACATAATGAGCCCATGACCTTTGACCTCATGACCCAAGAATCTACTCAGTTCATTTGCTCTGCACGATACATACATGACCAAAGTTTAGCAGGAATCCATCAATCGGTTTCTTCAGATAACGCGATCACGAGCCGTTTTTGCATACATAATGAGCCCTGTGACCTTTGACCTTCGAACTTGTGACCCCCAAAATCTAATCAGTTCATCGGCTCTGCAAGATACATACATGACCAAAGTTTGGAAGGAATCCATTAATCAGTTCTTGAGATAACGCGATCACGAGCTGTTTTTGCATACATAATGAGCCCTGTGACCTTTGACCTTTGACCTCGTGGCCCCAAAATCTAATCAGTTTATCGGCTCTGCAAGATACATACATGACCAAAGTTTGGCAGGAATCCACCAACTGTTTCTTCAGATAACGCGATCACGAGAACGGGACGTACGGACGTACGGACGGACGGACGGACAACCCAAAAACATAATGCCTCCGGATACTTCGTAAAGGCCCGGTCACACAGGGAGGAGGCATGGGGAACGCACGGCCAGCGCATGGAAAATTTGCAATTTGGGCCAGTGCGTTGTCGTTCGCTAGGCGTGCGTCATCATTCGTTACTCGTTCGTCGGGCGCGCTGGACCAACGCTGGACCAGCGCTATGCATGCGTCGTCATTCGCTGTGTGCGTCGGGATTTTTTTTTGCATGCTCAAAAAACGTGCGCCGAGCTCGACGCATGAATATACACGCCAAAGGCACGCCAGACCTGCGTGGAGCGCGCTAGACCAGCGCCAGACATGCGCGGAGCACACGCTGTGTATACGTTCTGAGTTCGCCGGCCGACGTCTAGCGAATGCCTAGCGCACACCTAGCGCATACCTAGCGCGTTTCAAACGCATGTCCAGCGAACATGAGCGTGCTGAACGCGTGCTGAACGTGTCTCTAGCGCACCCGACTTCCTTCCTGCGTGTTCCTAGCGTATACCTGGCGTGTTCCAAGCGTATACCTGGCGTGTACTTAGCGAGTATCCAAAGGGAATTTAAACGGGTTCCGCCCCACCTATTACGTAAATATTCTAAAAAAGAATGAAACGCCGATAATACCAAACAAACAACAACAACCTCGTCATCACTTCTCCACAGACCCTCATGTGTGATGACAGAGGTTCTTACTGATCTTGTCTAGAAGAAACACCTCAGAAGATGGATGGCCACGACAGGCTACGCCTACAATACGAAATTGCGGTTCTCCAACATCAGCAGAACCTCATGGAGCTGGCAATTCACCAAGTCCATGTCATCAGGAGAAGGATAAAGAGAAGAAATCAACGGAGATTCTGGGTTCGACGGTGGATCGGTAGGCGACGACAGTTCGGCCTGTATGATCAGCTTCTTGTGGAACTCCGTAACGAAGACCAGGCAGCCTTCAAGAATTTCATGCGGGTGCCCCTGGAGATGTTCGACGAACTGCTAACCAGAGTGGGCCCGAGAATCATCAAGCAGAAAACAAACTACAGAGATGCCCTTGATCCGGGCCTGAAGCTTGCCCTCACTCTTCGGCATCTTGCCTCTGGAACCAAGTATCGTTCAATGTCCTATGGGTGGAGAGTGCCTCACAACACTATATCCCTTCTCATCCCAGAAGTGTGCTAAGCCATCATCAAAGAGTACAGGGATGAGATGATGAAGTGTCCCACCACTCCTGAGGAATGGCGTGCCATATCTGACAAGTTCATGGAGAAGTGGAACTTCCCTCATACCTGTGGTGCACTTGATGGAAAGCACGTCAACTGCAAGTGTCCTTCTAACAGTGGTTCCTTATACTACAACTATAAAGGGTTTTACTCCGTTGTCCTCATGGCTCTCGTTGATGCTGATTACCGATTCATCTGGGCGGACATCGATGGTATGGGATCAGCATCAGACGCTCAGATCTACAATGCCTCTGAGCTGAAGGCATGCGTTGAAGGTGGCAGTCTAGGCTTCCCTGATCCCGATCCTCTTCCTAACGATAACCAGGATATGCCCTACTTTTTCGTTGGCGATGATGCCTTCGCTCTACGACCCACCATGATGAAGCCGTACAGCCTCCGGGGTTTGACGAGACCGGAGCGCATCTACAACTACCGGCTTTCCCGAGCCAGGAGGGTCGTCGAAAATGCCTTCGGCATCCTGGCCAACCGATTCCAAGTTCTCCTGAGCACGATGCAGCAGCAGCCCGAGACCGTCAAGCTCATTGTCACAGCATGCATGATCCTCCACAATCTTATGAGGACTCGGTATACAGGAATGCAAAACCAGCAGCTTGACCGTGCCGAGAACCTGGGTCGCGACTACGTCCCAGGAGCGTGGAAATCTGGCTTTAACATGCAGGACACCCAAGTAGTCTCTGGCAACAACACCTCCAGCAAGGAAGGAAAAAAGCAGAGGAACCTCATCAAGCATTGGGCCAACTCCGAAGCCGGCTCAGTTCCATGGCAAGACATGATGATCTAGACCACCCCACCTCCGCAGTTCGGAAGGATATGGAAGCATACAGAGACTGATTGAATGATATATTTTTAATAAATAAAATCTCAATGTCCTTTGAAAATTAACTACTAGTACCGTGTTGAATTCATTTAGAGGGATAGTTGAGTTTGGGTATAGAGGGCACTGCACGAAACGAGTCAAAAACAAAATGTTGCAAAATGCATACAATTTGATCAGGCGCGTACGCAGGGGGGTTGGAGGTTAACCCCCCCCCCCCCCCCCCCCCCCCTCCCCCCCCCCCTTTGGTAATTTTTTTTTTTTTTTTTAATAAAAATAAAAACAAAAATAATAATACAAAAAATTATACCAATGGCTGACCTAAAAAGTTGACCTTACACCCCCCCCCCCAACGGAGCAAAATGTCAAATTTTCAAATTTCGAGACCAAAAAAAAGATGTCCTCTCCCCCCCCCCCCCCCCCCCCCTCCCGCTTATTCAGCGGATGGCTGAGTCGTTGCGAAATTTTCGGCCCGATTTAAAAATGTTAAAACCCCTCCCCCCCCCTTCCCCCCTTGAAAAAATCCTGCGTACGCGCCTGAATTTGATTATGTTTTTATCTCAACAACATGAATAGTAATGTCTCCTTTTATTTGGAGGGTCGATATAATGTTTTAAGTCGAGGCGGTCATGTGTGATTGTCATTGGTTCATTCTCCTTTTCTTTTATGAATATTTGCAACATTTCGATTTTGACTTGGCCCCTTATTCAGGTATTTTGCACAATCCTTTATGACACAATCATTACAAATAGGGCTTAAACACGCTTTTCGGTGATAACAAATTCATGTGGGGTAATATTGAAGATTGAAGAGAGATATGAACGCGAGATAAAGAGAGAGATGAAAGCAGAAAAATTGTGAGAGGTTTATAAACATTGTCTTCATCATTATTTGCATATACAATACTCTCACCCCTCTCTCTCTCCCTCTCTTTCTCTCTCTCTCTCTTTCTATTTCCATTTTCTCTCTCTATCCTTCTCTCTCCCTCTTCTTCTTTCTTTCTCTTTCTCTCTCTCTCTCTCTCTCTCCATTCCATAACATGCTAAATAAGCAAACACAAACACATTGTTTTAAAGTTCAAACAAAATATTTATTAAATAGCCAACACGATCTTTTTCTAAAAACTTGTTTACGTTTTTCTTTATAACTAAGTAGAATGGGCAAATAAAAACGTATTGATTAAAATTAATGTTAACTCTTGATAACAAACAATAATCAATACTTTCTTTTATTTACAACTTGTTTTACAACTTAACAGTCAATAAACATGTAAAAATAGGCAGAAAAAAACTCAATGTTTAAGAGTTAAAACAAAATTATCCTTCTATATCATTTGAGCTACTACCACGAGTCCCTATCTCCCTACTGCTTCTCACCAGCACTAGATAACGTGGAAGTTGTATGTTTTACGATTGATCAAATAAATAATAATACTACTAATAATGTATTTGTAAATTTTATTCTTGTATGTATTTGAATTTGTATACGGAATATAAAACCAACCCAACCTCTGTCGTTCGCGCGCTGGCTGTGCGTTGAGAACGCGGTGCATGCGTGGACCATTCGTCCAGCGCGCTAGCAACACGCTGTGCATTCGTGGAAGTTTTTAACATGTGCGCACTGGAGACGGCCTGTATGCGCCCTGTATGCGCCCTGTGTGCGCCCTGTATGCGTCCAGCGCGCTAGCAACACGCTATGCATTTGGTGTCAGCTCGCTGTAGCTTCGACAAAAGTTAGGCGCACGACAACGCACTGGCCAAAATTGCAAATTTCCCATGCGCTGGCAGTGCGTTCCCCATGCGTCCTCCCTGTGTGACCGGGCCTTTACGGAGGCATAAACCATCTCCATTCTTAATTATCTTTCAAAATGTACTAGTACTATTCAATTCTAGACTACTCATCCTTGACGAGCGTTATTGTCGTTCTTAACTAAAAGATTATTTCTTCTTCATCTTTCAGAATCTACTAGTACTATTGAATTCGAGACTACTGATCCTTCTTTGCCAATCACCATCCTAGAAGGGCAATCAACTGATCTTGGTAATACATCTCTGTATTCAAAAAATCCAAACATGCTTGGAGATTTCAGTCAAGATGAACCTAAAGGTCTACAATCTAATGAAGTCTTCAGCAATCTTTTTCTACTGCTCGTAATAAGTCTTCCCGTTTCGAGCGTTATTCTTATCGCAGCCTTCGTACATTGCCTAGGTCGATCTCGGAAGGGAGGAGCTAAAAAGAATCTTGATGCAACTGAATACATGGATTTGATGCATTCTAGGTCCTTGGACCTTCAGAACTTAGACTCAATCTATCAGGATATTAGTTCCCCACCTAAATAACCAGAACGCTTGTCAGCTGTTGTATCATCTCGGAAACAAAAATCGCAGGTTGCCTTGACAATAAGTCAAAACACGACAGGTGAGCAGGTGCACACCACGGGTGACAACGGACTAAACGCAACCCATGATTACATGGACACGGAAACTATCCGTGAAAGACCTCCTAGTTCTAAAGATAAAGACATTGATGGTTATCTTTTACCAACTGCCACAACGTCGGAACCAAGGGTTTACATGGAAATAGGAACGACAACTGCAGATGAAGTAGGTTCTGACAATGAGATAAGAATTTCAAGAGCAAGACACAGCAATAAACAAGATGCGATTAATAAATACATGGACACGAAGCCTATTGGCCAAAAGCCCGCAACAGGCATAGAAATAGATCTTGATGTTTACCTTCTTTCATCTTCCACAACTTCAAAGTCTGAGTTTACATCAAAGTTAGTAACGACAGCTGTTAATGTAACAGAAAATGACGTCAGAACGACAACAATAAGAGCGAGCAATATACAAGGTATAGGCCATAAGTACATGGACATTAATATTGTTTATCAAGAGCCTTCATCCGGTTTGACTTTGATTTCGACGGTGATCTTCTTCCAGTTGTGACATCAGTAGACGCCGACAAAGATGTTGATGGTTATCTTCTCCCAAGCGTTATACCCTCCAAAAACGAAGTCACCCCCGAATTTGAGAGCAATATCAACTGGTTTACCCGATATTGACTATAAAGGAAGTTTGAAAGGAACTTCCACAATTCAGCGGACAAGGTGGGATTCATGAATACATGGACACCAAGTCTGTTTACCAAGAGCCCCCAGGAGATACGGACATGGACCCTGGCGGGTATCTTCTACCGGGCGTTTCATGTTCAACGAACTTTCTCTGAATGTAACTGGTGTCCAACGGTGCTTCAAGATAGCAAGTTTCGACAAAGAACCGAAACATACACAAGGAAATTACAAACACGAGTATATGGATATCAACTCAGATACGGATGTAGATATAGACAGGGATCTATCTGCAACTCAAGGATCCCGGGCAAACTGTCCATATGTGAAAGATGTAGGACATGCCTTCGTAACAAAAGTCTGTAAGGCGACTGAGCTACATGAATACATGGACATGACAAATGCTTATGAAAAGCCTTCTTCAGGTAAAGGAAATTATTCCGACTGTAATCGTGATTCTAAAATGGCAATAACCGGCGTCCCACTTGGTGATGACAAACACAAAGGGGCAAGGTCATCGTCCAAACGCAATACGATATTATTCCTTATTACACCAACATCAAAACTGCTTAAGGACTGGTCAGATATCACGCGGTAAACCGATGCAAAAATAAAATAGCCGCAGATTTTTCACGTTTTAAAGAATCACAGAGTTCTGTCTGCAGAGGTGTATTAGGGTATTGCACTTTACGTCTTCATACCAAAAAAAACGTCGCAATTTTGTCACGTCATATCTGAACATGTGCCTTTAAAAAGAAAGCCACATCAATCAGGGACTAGTACTGCTTTCAAACTGGCTTCTATCGGAGTCACACCAATGAAAATACCGATTGAATTTCCCTTATGTAAACAAAGGTGAAACCGCCATTTTCTCCCTGTCGCTTTCTAACTGCCGGTGAAATTCACTCGCTGTGGCGAGCCCTTGCCGGAAGTGAAGAATTATTGCGTAATTATTAAGCCCGCGCTCCATCTAGCTAGCATGCATGTTCAACCATAAGTCAACAAACACAGCTGGTTACGATAAAGCGCGTGTATACTGCGACCTTTGACCATTTTAATCGCCTTTTTCTCCCGAACGCTTTCTAACTGGCCGTTTAATCGGTGTCACACCGATAAAATCAGAATTTCTCCTGCTCTTGAGCAGGAGAATTTAATCGCCCATTTCTCTTCTTTTTATCGGCTATTTAATCGCCTTTTTCTCCTCTGTTGCTTTCTAACTGGCCGTTTCATCGGTGTCACACCGATAGAATCAGAATTTCTCCTGCTCTTGAGCAGGAGAATTTAATCGCCTATTTCTCTTCTTTTCATCGGCTATTTAATCGCCTTTTTCTCCACTGTTGCTTTCTAACTGGCCGTTTCATCGGATGCGTCCGGATGCATCCGATGAAAATCAGTGCAGTTAGAAAAGGGTATTAGTTCTTGATATTAGACTTTCTTTTAGATACTAAACATTAAGGTATTAATATATGAGAAGAAATTTAAATGGACGAGGATCATTAATAGGTCCACATAGCAAGGAACTTTAGAAGACCACTCATTAAGGAAAGACAAGGATAAGCTATGGTCACATCACCTAATAGTAGCCTGATTGGCTGGCGGCGAGTTCTGAGCCAATTTCGCCCAGGCACCGAGCGGTGGCCGCCTGGACTCCGCTTGTTTTTAGGACATCGCTCGGTCGCTGCTGAAGTTTTAGCGCGGAGTTAAAATTCGAGGAGCGCCTGCTCACTTTCAATCGCCGCCCAAAGTATGCTCGGTGCCCGGGCGGTCGCCGTCCGGGCACCGACCGCCCGGTCGCCGCTGGGAGATCAGTCGACCAATGGGCGGCGAGTTCGAAATCGGTCAGAAATCTTTGACCTAGCTGCTTTGATTTTTAACCTAAATCGCTCGACGGCGAACGCTCGATTAGGTCGGTGTCCGGGCGGCAAACGCCCAGGCACCGAGCGTATTTTGGCGCCCCGCCGATCACCAGCCGGCTGCCGGGCAATTTCCTTAAAATTAGCCGGTGGCCAGTTATCAGTGGGTCATCGGTCGGTCACTGCCGGGGCGCCGCCCGGAGAAGCTCTCCGATTTCGCCAAGTTTTGTCCTAAAATTGAACGGCGACCAACGAGAAATTGACAGGGCACCGCCCAGGCATCGCTGGGGGTCTACAGCCTGCTCGACTTCTCCCCAAAAAAATCGTTAGGCGATGCCTTAATTCCAGCGGCGACCGAGCAGGCTACTAATGGGTCGGTCGCTGCTATGTTTTGTGACCATAGCTTTAGATGTATTCTGAAAATATGGGTATTCGGAGACTATACCTGTAGTAGTGATGTACTCACTATGGTGCACTCGACGAAGTGTCATTTTTTTATTAACGATGTAAATATGCTGACAATTCTGTTAGAAATTGCGTTAATCTAATGATATTAAATGCGTCAGACTGATACTTTATTGTTACCCCTATAGGTTAATAATTGCTGATAATATCGAATTTTAAAAATGTATAATTTCGAGACGACACTAAAAAGGTGCAATGTATATTTATCACCAGCTTCTCTGCCAGGTTATGGTCGGAAATGGAGTGGTCCACTTCGACACGAAGTATATATGTATTATTTTAACCCATCGATTTTCAAAAAAGCTTTCAATGTTTTTCAATCTCTGTCCCAGAATCAATTAATTATTTCGGCATATAAAAACAAACAAAAATGCATGGAAACCCAATAAACAAAACACTAAAAAGTAACCTCTTTTGGGAGTGTATTTTAAGTGATTTTAAAGTATGGTGCCTTTTGAACTAAATTTAAACGTTATCGACACGTGCTTTCATATAAACAAAAAAGGTACTCCTGTTCACGTTTTCATCTAACCTAAAAACCACCAATTTATCACGCGACTGGAGTAACGTGATTCCACTTACCTCTGTAAATCACGTGTTTATGACTAAATAACCACTTGACCAAGCAACGAGTTTTTTGTCCGTTAACCGATGGTGGTGATAAATAAGTAATTATTTGGTCTTGTAAGCACCTTAATTGATTGGTTTCACAGGTTATCCAAGGTTGATGGTAATAATCACGTTACTTACACCGGCTAATCGTCTTATTGTTCTGTCCGTGAATATCTGGTTATATTAAATTAGTAATTCTGAGGTGTCTTACACACCTCTTTAAATGGTTTCAAAGTTACCATAACTTTCTTGGTTATGATCACGTAGCTAAAACTGATTACTAATCTAAGCTGTGAATCCGTGATATTTAGGTGTGAAAAATTAGTAATAATTAGGTGTCTTAAAACACCTATTTAAATAGTAGTCAAAGTTGCCAGCAGTTCCGCGGTGATGATCTCGTGACTCAAACGGATTATTAATCTAAGCTGGGCATAAATGACTTTTAGGTGTGAAAAATTAGTAATTATTAGGTGTCTTAAAACACCTTTTTAAATGGTTTCAAAGTTACCATAACTTTATTGGTGATGATCACGTAGCTAAAACTGATTACCAATCTAAGTTGTGAATTCGTGATATTTAGGTGTGAAAAATTAGTAATTATTAGGTGTCTTAAAAAACCTATGTAAATGGTAGTCAAAGTTGCCAGCAGTTCCGCGGTGATGATCTCGTGACTCAAACAGATTATTAATCTAAGCTGGGTATTCCGTGATTTCCAGGTGTGAAAAATGAGTTATTCTTGGGTGTTTTGATGGTTTCACAGTTACCATTTAAGTTTCGTGGTGATAATCCCGTGTCTGTTGGCATATTTCTATTTTCACCAGTTGATAACTGACTGTTGGCATCTTTTCATTGCACCAGTTGATAACCGGTCTGTGTGCATATTTCCAGTTGCACCAGTTGATGACTGCTGGCTGACTGTTGGCATGTTTCCAGTTGAACCAGCTGACACAAATTAATTTGCATATAGAATATGGGGTGCGTGCAGATCTATGTTTTTTAAACAGTTTATCTGAATTTACAGCATATTTCTTAATTACTGATGATTTAGTTATATGCAATTCATTTCGAAAATACTACAAATATAAATTACCAGTTATTAGGACATTTCGCTACTTCGTATAAATTACATTTAATTAAACATGAATAAGGAAAACATTAACTAGACTTTAATTCGTCACTTTGACGAATTAGGTGATACGTGCTATTTTGTTATCATGAAAGTGTGCCGATGATGATCTCATGATAATGATCATAAATACGATAAAGACCATGATTAAGAGTGGTATAGCGCCCCCTTCAGGTATTCGATAGAGATTTGTAGAATCAGGATTTCAGAAAAAGTCGCCTAACACGCAACCTAAGAAAATTCCGACATGCCACCTTTAATTGAAATTTTTACTATGATGATGTCATCGAAATGATAAATGATGTACGACAATATTGTAGATAATTTATTAGCTACACCGTATTAAAATTTGGGAGAACATAGAATACAAATAAGCTAGATAGTGCTCAAAGATCAATGTCATGAAGAGTCATGATGTGAACGAAATTCACCTTCCTTAGGCATAACACTCAAATTAAGACAATTCTGAAATATGGCCTTTAATTGAATTTTGTACTATGATGACGTCAATAAAATAAAAAGTAGTGTGTATTTATCTTGAAGGCAATTGCCTCAACTACAAGATACCGACATTTGGAAGAAAATCAGTCAATATTAGGAGAAATACACTAAATTTTAAAAAAATATAATGACGTCACAATATGCAATTATGTATTTTGACTTCCAAGGCCATTATGATGACGTCAAGATGTATTTAATGGCCAAATGAGCTATGAAATCATATCTCCGATTCATACTCTATCAAAATATGAAAAAAACTTGGCAGTCCTTATTCATCCCAATGGACTTTTATAGGCATGTTTTTGCCCATATATTTTCGTTCGGCCGTGACGAACGAAAACGTCTACAAATGCGTGTTTTGCGCGATTTTTTATGAAATGGTTATAATGGCCTAAAACGTATGCAAAAAAAATTTCAGACGATTTTGAGCAATTTAAAATTTTACGCGCACGTTAACGCGCGCACAAACGCGTACGCGCATTTTTGCGCGCATTTATTGACCTGAAATTAACCGGACAGATATTGACCTTGATCATGATAAATATGAATGAAAAATTACTTTCTGTTATGAAGATATGATCATAAGTTGATTTTCACAAAATGGCGCCTGGATGACGTCACGATAATCTTGAGTCTCTGAAAAGTCACGCAGTTCTAAGTTAAACTAATATCTATCATCATTACAAATTTCATGATAATAGCTTTATTCATTCTTGAGATATCTTGCGAACAAATTCGAGGAAGAATAATAATAAAAACTAGACTTTAATTCGTCACTTTGACGAATTAGGTGATACGAAGCTATTTTTGTATCATGAATGTGTGCCGATGACGATCTAATGATAATATTCATGAATATGATAATGACGATATTGATGATGAAGATTTTTTGGTTTTAAATGACGATGACCATGATTAAAAGTGGTACAGCGCCCCCTTCAGGTATTTGATAGAGAATTGTTATATGATTAAACTATTAATTTACTAAACAAGCTCAAATTTTCGCCTGATTGCAGAGCCTACCAATCATTGAACTGATATTTCGACGCACTACATACGCAACATAATGAACAAGTCTAGACTGGAATGTAGTATCAATCACCTCCCATAGGCATAACACGCATATTTAGCAAAAATCTGACATATGTCGCCTTTAATCGCAATTTTCACCATAATGACGTCATCAAAATGAATAAATATTAGAAATGATCTTGTGTATTGTCTCAGCTACAACATATCAAAATTTAGAAGTAAATCGATCAATATTTACAGAGATACATTCGATTTCCCATAAATATGCTGACGTCATAATGTGAGTATTCGTATTTCGGCTTCCAAGGCTATTATAATGACGTCACGATGTACTTAATGGCCAAATGAGACATGAAATCATATCTCCTACTCATACTCTATCCAAATATGAAAAAGGAATGGGGAGTCTCTAGGCATCCCAAAGAGCTATAATGGACTTTTTATAGGCATATGTTTTTGCCAGTATATGCTATGTATTACAAAACTCGCGCATACGCCTTGAACAGACGCTCATTCCGTTATTTATAGTGATAAAGAGATAAACATGGTATCAATTTGTTCGGACAAATATGAGAAATATCCTGTCCAAAAAAATTGACTGGTAATTATTTTGAGTTCGACTGTGACAGACGAAAACGCGCGAAAATGCGCGTTTGCGCGATTTTTTATGAAATGCATATAATGGCATGAAACGTATGCAAAATGAATTTGAGATGATTTGGAGCAATTTAAAATTTTGCGCGCGCATTTACGCGCGGACATACGCGCATGCGCGTTTTTGTTTAACTGATATTGATTGGACGGATATTGACCTTGACCATAACAAATATGAATGAGGAAAGACTTTCTTTAATTCGTCACTTAGACGAATTAGGTGATACGTATGATAATGGTTTACATAAAGAATAATGCATTACACGATATATTATTTTGTAAAATGCTTCTCCCATTTATATGCTTCTCTCATTATGATCTATTCATATGTCAAGATTAAATTGTGTCTCCTTGATCATCATGGATCTAGGGAAGATAGATTGAAACGATATATGACCTTTGACCCTGTGCAGTAACCAGTTACACATTTGACTCTAATTTACATCATGAAGAACACCTTTTGACGATTTTTATCTTATTCAAAGAAATGAAAATGTAATTGATAAATGATTATCATCATTATGATAATGATGATCTTGATGATCATGATCATGATCATGAGCGCGATCATGACATCTTATTGAAAAGATGAGAGGGGATTTAGATAGCATATAGTCTCAGCTACAACATACTGAAAAATCAACAAAATCCAAGCAGAAATAACGGCGATATTGCTCGCAAAAGACAGGAATGTAGACTCCAGATTTGAGAAAAAGTCATCTCCCATAGGGATTACACGCAAAAAGTAATGGATTAAGTGAAAATAGGGTAATAATAAAGTAAAAAGGGTTATTTATGACATTATTTGCGATTCTACGTGTTTAAATAATCAAAGGAGATGGTACAATGAAGGTCAAAAGGAAAAAAAAAGTGAAGCAAAAAATTGTTGGAGACACCCGGACTCGAACCAGGGATCTCGAGGTTGGAAGTCAAGTGCGTTACCGATATACCAAAACATCTCCCATAGCGATTACACGTAAACGGGAAATGGAATTCTAAAATCCTACTTTGCAAGTGAAATATGAGCATGATCCCGGCATCTAATCGAAAAATAAAGGGCACACTTATGGTGGCCCATTGTCTCAGCTACAACATATCCGAAGCTCAGCGAAAACAAAGATAAAACAACGGAGATTTTGCTCGCGAAAGACAGGAGTGTAGAATCCAGTTTTGAGAAAAAGTCATGTCCCATAGAGAATACACGCAAAATGTGATAAATTGACATGCCTCCTTTAATCGCAAAAATACACCATGATACTTTTGTCAAAAATTAAAATTGTGAACATTGAATTTGTAGAAAATTGTCTCAGCTAGAACATATCAAAATTTGAAAGAAAATTGATCGATATTTACAGAGATACAATCAATTTTCCAAAAATATGATGACGTCATAATATGCAAATTGAAATTTTGAGTTTGGAGGCCATTATGATGACGTCATGAGTTAATTGAGGATCAAATGAGACATGAAATGATATCTCCAACTCATAATCTATCCAAATATGAAAAAAATATTAGGAGTTTCTATCTATTCTAAAGAGTTACAATGAATTTTATATAGGCATGTTTTTGCCCATGTATTGTAGATAAAGATAACGCAAATCCGCGCGTGCTGTCAACTTTGACGGACGCTCATTGCGTTAATAAAAGGTGAACAAGTTATCAAAATGCTTGGAAAAATGTACCAAATATGATGACAGAAAAAAATCGGCGATTCTATGTTGCAAAATGCAAGTACGCGCGAAAACGCGCGCGCATGCACGTGTGCGTAATTTTTTTATCAAATGCTCTATATGGCCTGAAACGTATGTAAAAAAAATTTGGGATGATTTGGAGCATTTAAAAAAATTTCGCGCGCGTAAACGCGCGGACAAAAGAGTACGCGCATTTCTGCGCGCATTTTTTGACCTGAAATTGACCGGACGGATATCGATCTAATTCGTGATAAATATGAATGAAAAATTACTTTCCGTTATGAAGATATGATCATAAGTTGATTTTCACAAAATGGCGCCTGGATGACGTCACGATAATTTTGAGTCTTTGAAAAGTCACGCAGTTCTAAGTTAGACTAAGGTCTATCATCATTGAAAATTTCATGACAATGGCTTTATTCAATCTTGAGATATCCTGCGAACAAAATCGAGGAAGAATAATAAATAATAAATAAATAAATAATAAATAAAAATCTTGACGAAATCAATAGGTGATACGTAGACTTCGTACGTATCACCTAACTAGACTTTAATTCGTCACTTAGACGAATTAGGTGATACGTATGATAATGGTTTACATAACGAATAATGCATTACACGATATATTATTTTGTAAAATGCTTTTCCCATTTATATGCTTCTCCCATTATGATCTATTCATATGTCAAGATTAAATTGTGTCTCCTTGATCATCATGGATCTAGGGAAGATAGATTGAAACAATATATGACCTTTGACCCTGTGCAGTAACTAGTTACACATTTGACTCTAATTTACATCATGAACAACACCTTTTGACGATTTTATCTTATTCAAAGAAATGAAAATGTAATTGATAAATGATTATCATCATTATGATAATGATGATCATGATGATAATGATCATGATCATGAGCGCAATCATGACATCTTATTGAAAAAATGAGGAGTGATTTAGATAGCATATAGTCTCAGCTACAACACACTCAAAAATCAACAAAATCCAAGCCGAAATAACGGCGATATTGCTCGCAAAAGACAGGAATGTAGACTCCAGATTTGAGAAAAAGTCATCTCCTATAGGGATTACATGCAAAAAGTAATGGATTAAGTGAAAATAGGGTAATAATAAAGTAAAAAGGGTTATTTATGACAATATTTGCGAATCTACGTGTTTAAATAATCAAAGGAGTTGGTACAGTGAAGGTCAAAAGGAAAAAAAAAGTGAAAAAAAAAAGTGTTGGAGACACCCGGACTCGAACCAGGGATCTCGAGGTTGGAAGTCAAGTGCGTTACCGATATACCAAAACATCTCCCATAGCGATTACACGTAAACGGGAAATGAAATTCAGAAATCCTACTTTGCAAGTGAAATATGAGCATGATCCCGGCATCTAATCGAAAAATAAAGGGCACACTTTTGATAGCTCATTGTCTCAGCTACAACATATTCGAAGCTCAGCAAAAACTAAGCTAAAACAACGGAGATTTTGCTCGCGAAAGACAGGAGTGTAGAATCCAGTTTTGAGAAAAAGTCATGTCCCATAGAGAATACACGCAAAATGCGAAAAATTGACATGCCTCCTTTAATCGCAAAAGTACACCATGATACTTTTGTCAAAAATAAAAGTTGTGGATACTACATTTGTAGAAAATTGTCTCAGCTAGAACATATCAAAATTAAAAAGAAAATTGATTAATATTTCCAGAGATACAATCAATTTTTCAAAAATATGCTGACGTCATAATATGCAAATTGAAATTTTGAGTTTGGAGGCCATTATGATGACGTCATGAGTTAATTGAGGATAAAATGAGACATGAAATCATATCTCCGACTCATCATCTATACAAATATGAAAAAATATTAGGAGTTTCTATCTATTCTAAAGAGTTACAATGAATTTTATATAGGCATGTTTTTGCCCATGTATTATGGATAAAGATAACGCAAATCCGCGCGTGCTGTCAACTTTGACGGACGCTCATTGCGTTAATAAAAGGTGAACAAATTATCAAAATGCTTGGAAAAATGTACCAAATATGATGTCAGAAAAAAATCGGCGATTCTATGTTGCAAAATGCCAGTACGCGCGAAAACGCGCGCGCATGCACGTGTGCGTAATATTTTTATCAAATGCTCCATATGGCCTGAAACGTATGCAAAAAAAAATTGGGATGATTTAGAGCATTTTAATTTTTTGCGCGCGCGTAAACGCGCGGACGAGCGCGCACGCGCGCATTTACGGACGTTTATTGACTTGAAAGTGACCGGACGGATATTGATCTTAATCATGATAAATATGAATGAAAAATTACTATTCGTTATGATAATATGATCATTAGTTGATTTTCACAAAATGGCGCCTGGATGACGTCACGATAATTTTGAGTCTTTGAAAATTCACGCAGTTCTAAGTTAGACTAAGATCTATCATCATTGAAAGATTCATAACAATGGCTTCATTCAGTCTTGAGATATCCTGCGAACAAATTCGAGGAAGAATAATAATAAATAAATAAATAAATAAATAAATAATAAAAATCTTGACGAAATCAAAAGGTGATACGTCTACGTACGTATCACCTAATAAATAATAAATAATAAATAATAAATAATAAAGAAAAATCTTGACGAAATCAAAAGGTGATACGTAGACTTCGTTACGTATCACCTAACTAGAACTAAAATAATTTCAATAAAATACAAGTATATGAAAAAATGTCGATTAATTAAATTATGTAAGTCTACTTATTACCAATGCCTTTACATTGGAAATACAGACGTACCAGTATTGAAATGTTGTTGCCGTTCAACTGGTTGGAAGTTTTACCAAATGGTTCTAATGGCTCAGCTAGACCAGTTGAATTCTAACTGGTCTGGATCAACTGGATCATTTAGCCCATTTCAATTTCCGGGGTTACCAGTTGGCATTAACTGGTTCATCAACTGGACCAGTTGCAACTAGCTTTCTCCTCTGGGATGTTTGCAACCCCCCCCCCCCCCCCCCCCCCCACCCCCTCTTATCCCAAACTGCTTCCGGCGCGCCTGGACGTAATTATGGAAGAACCAAAACACGATGTTCAGAAACGGGATGAGAACGTCATTATTTTGGTTTATTTATTGTGTAACATTTGCGTAATTATTGGGTTGAACGCGGGTTACAGTAATATATTTCCTCTTCGACGTAATATTCACGTGAATTTCACGCAGATATTTTGACTAAAACTATCACTAACGCTTCACGTGTTTCTGTGACGCGATAATTTCGTTTACGAAGATGTAATTTCATAACCAAAAAAACACGGGAGTATTAGGTTTCCAAACCATGGTCTCCAAGGTAGGGATAATCACGTTATTATAATGGTGATATTGCAGTGACAATTGCGTGATTTAGTGTACGTGTGTTTTAAGTGACCTAGTGCAATAAACGTATTAACAGATTTACGTTAATGTCCGGTGTTTGAAGAACGTAACTCTCCTCAAGTCGATACCTTGATATTGACGTGATTTTCACGTGATTTTGTTTATTGGGAATACATACACTATGTTAAAGGTGCCCTCATCGGATGATAGTGTAATTTTTTGTCAAACTATTTGGTATAATCATTCACCCCCCAAAAAGAAGAAGGTATATTCATGCATTGATTATGCAGAAAAAAAACTTGTGTGGGTGTGTTTTGGAGGGTGCAGGCGTGTGTGTGTGTTTGTGGGAGAGTGCATGTACGTGTGTATATGTATGGGTAGGAGGGTCAACGTATGTTTGTGTGTACGCGCGCGTGTGTTAACTTTCAAGCCTGGCACTAATGTTAACATATACATGTAAGATCACGTTCATTAAATCATTCCTAGCGTTCTCACATTATAAACATTAGTAATACTCTCAAAAGTTTTCTAAATGTAGAACATGTAATATAAATATCATTGAGAAAGATATTCTGTCTACATTGATTCTCCCCCAAAAGGGATAAGATGGATACCCGAATGGGTTAATTATGTTGCTGGAGCTAAACATAAAGCACATCACACTAAATAATTTCATGCCTTGTATGTATAACTGATATACATGTATAATAAAGTTATGAATCATAAATATATCAGATAGTATCAAGACATTGCATGTATGGCTGAAGACGCTTAAGTACTCAGTTTATAGAGACATTACCTTGAAAAGTGATGCACGAGAAGAATTAGTTGTATTGCTTTTCATGATTGTATTATATGCAAGATTAATTTAAAGTTGTAGCTTGTAAGTTTACTCATAGTCATAGAAAGCAAAAATAGACTACATCACAATATATCGCAACACAGCAACGGAGAAGTTATTATGTCCTAAAGTATTATCAATATAGTTCATTAAAAAAAATTCTTGTATAAACTACAACGAGAATAAGTAACTCTTTATTTTGAAGTTTGAAGTTTGAAGTTTATTTATTCCACATTTTGATCTGTAACCAACGAGTAATGGATAGAATATTAATAAACAAGATGCCACACTATAAAATACGACTGATTGTATAATTGCTGAAGTACGAATGTGTTGAATATTTTGTAAAATCGTTTGTATTATTTCGGTTGTTTGACCTTATTGTTTTTAAACACTTATAGTATGTGCATACATGTTAATCTAATAAAATAATCCCTCAATTCTCAGATATTTTTTAGAAATGAGAGAGGATTCCTCCCATATCAACCACCCTTGGGTGAATGCAGTCTTAATAAGAAACCACCATATGCAATTCTAGAATGCTTTGGGAATGTGGTTTATTAACTACCCAAAAATAAATCACTCAGTTTTTAGACGCAAAATCTTAACTCTTATCATGCCACAGGGCTAATCCCCATTGCCCTTTAGGTGCCAAAACATGGGTCGGTCGGTCGGAAAAGATTTTTTTTGTTTTAACTTTTTTTTGTCGCCCTCTTTGGGCCGATATTTTTCATTTTTGAATGCTTTTTTTTTGTTCCGCCCTCTTTTGGCTGATATTTCTCAGTTTTTAATGCTTTAATACATGTGTTTCAGACTCATGATTCCATTCATATCTTTTTCACCTCATAATAATCCATGGTTTACAATGTTGTGTTAAGACAACTACCTGTAAAACTTGCTAGCAATGTGAAGATTGTTGGAATAATTTGATTTCATGCATTTATATCCTAAGTCAAAGAAAATACATGTTTTTTATTTTCATTAATACAAAAAAAAAAAAAAAAATTTTTTTTTTTTTTTTTTTTTTTAAAGGCCGCACGTAGATTTTCAGATTTTTGAGTCGTTCGCAAAGGGCAATACAACAAGTTTTTATTTTAGGCCTTATGGCAGGCTATGAGTTAATAAATGATCATTTCATTACTGGTCTGTACTTGATATACATCTAGTACTGTTTGTATATCAAGTAGAGTCCAATAATCAACTGATAATCTATAATCAATATTGACATTTGGCCACCAAATAGGATTTAAAACAAGAGGAATCCTATCCCACACCCTCCCTAGATGTACAAGAGCAAAGTCACTCTTATTCATTAATTTCTTTTCATTTGAGAGAACAATAGGGGAACCATGACACATAAACCTCTTTCCATACCCATACTTAGTTTTATGTAATGTCCTATCGTCTAACTGTAAAGTAGAAACATATTATGCATCATAAGTTTGTATAACATGTGTAAGAATCCTTGCATTCTGATTGGTCAATTACCGGGTAGATTTTTTCAATGGCTGCACGAGAGGCAACACGATAGCAATATCTGGACTCGATACCACTGATGTTCCGCTTTTTATTTTTATGTGAAGGTAATTCATTGTAATTGTTCTCATCCATTGCCATTACACCAGTCAAATTAAGCAAATTAGACAATCATGCTTTCCGGCAATTGACGAATGCCTGCCTATGGCAAATTCATGCAAAGGTAATCAAAGAAAATCATGATTTTTTTATTTCTAAAGATATTTCTTGCCCCGTTTTATTGAACATATGATGCACAGGTTTAATGCATGGGTAGATGGAATTGTATGCACGCGGTATAAACTGAATTCGGTCTCAAACCATTCAAAGTTACCTTGTGCACACAATTCCCACTGACCCACTCAAATCTGTGCATCATTTGAATAAAGTCGGTCTTAGATTAGAGCTATATACGATCTAGCTAGAGACACGAAAAGCTCGTAGATTAAAAGAGAGGTCGCTCTTAGCCTGTTTTTAAGTAATTGATTTATATATCGGTCAACAGTAAACCGATATTAACTGATATCGTGTGCAACACTGCACGCAGGGCTGCTTGCATACGATATGACGCAAAAATATGCTTATTTGACCAGATGGTCACAATATAACATCGAAAAATGAGCGGGAGTTAAACAATTATTCAACATCATCGCAATCGATGTCGCGAAACGAACTATCTAATATTGCGTTATTCGTTTATTTTTGTTTTGAGCACTCTGACTATCAGGGATATTTCAAGAGGAAGATAGCCAGTGAATACCTAATTCAGAATCTGTCCGGCTTTATTCTATTAAACAAGTTTTTTTTCTTCTTTCAATGATATTTTATTTTCTCCATTGCTTTTCACAACAATAACAAAAATAACAATAACAATTCATAAAATAATCTGCATGTTAATATTATTATATAGAATATGATTTTACATTCACATCTAAATAATACAAATGAATTTTTACTGTTTACATCAAATAAAGCATGAAACATGCATGCATGAAGAAAGCATGAACATAAAAAGACATAAAAATAAAAAAACACAAGTTGCTCTCAATCCCCTACTTGCTGCAATCCGAAGATGGCGTGATCCACAAAAATGTACGTCCAGCCGGGCGTACAAATTCGCCATATGACATTCGCGCCATCTTCGGCTCGCAGTAAGTAGGCTGAGATCGCATTGGTGGAAACTGTTTAAATTAAATTGGCTAGATTAAGAACTAAGTGAATACATGGAAGTTTATTACGAAATCGAAAGTTGTTTCATATACAAACAGCTCGTAATAATGTCCATCTACACTATTGTGTCATCATCAATAGTGATCTGTCAGTTCATGACAGGTTCAGTGACCCATTAAAAATTCCATATCAAGTGTCTCTCCAAACCCCTCTCCAAGTTCCTCGGTCTTGAGCCAACCGTTTCATTGTCTCATACCCCGTCGCTCCACATTGTGTGATTACATCGTCTAGAAAGCCTTTACGAGGTATTCCCCTCTTCTTCTTTCCATGAATACGATCTTCTATGACTCTGAGCATCAAGCCCTCATCATGCCGCATTATATGTCCAAGCCATTTCTTCTGTCTCTCTCTAATCGTTTGAATCAGCACCCGCCTTTCTTGAGCTCGATGCAACACCTCTTCATTCGAAACTCTGTCCCTCCAAGAAACACCTAGTAATTTGCGCCAGCACCACATTTAGACCGCCTCCAATCGCTGCATGTCCTTTTTAGTGAGTGTCCACGTCTCAGCCCCATACAACAGTACACTCCATACTAGAGACTTCACGAGCCGCTTTCTCAAACTAAGGTCAATGTTGTGGCTCATCAGGATATCTTGTCTTTGAAAGAAGGCAGCTCTTGCCAGAGCTGAGCGCAAGTTGACCTCTTTGGCAGACTTGCCATTCTCAGTCAGTACACTGCCTAGATACTTGAAGTGGTTGACTTGCACTTATCTGTTGCCATTTATCATGATATTTTTTTTTTTCTTGCCTTTACTTATCATCATCACCTTCGTTTTCTTCTCGTTGATTTTCATGCCATATCTCCCGACCACTTGATCCATCTGTACCATCTGTCTTTGAAGACCATCGGCAGTGGCAGCGAGTGTGGCCTGATCATCAGCATACCGTACAGACCTAATCAACACTCCTCCAACGATCACTCCTTCTTCTACACTCTAAGAAAAAAGGGTGCAAAAAAGGGTGCAAAATAAGAGTTTGCACCCTTTACATAAAAATAAACCCTATTGAAGGAAAAGGGGTTCAAAAAAGGGTGCAATATAAGATTTTGCACCCTTCCCACAAAAATGAACCCTAACAACCCAAAAAGGTGCAAAATAAAAGTTTGCATATTGCATGCATATTCATGATTACTTTCCACGTGTTCACATAAAAATGCATTTATCATATTTGTTAAGCAAATTATGACAATGCACATCAATTTTGTGATTTGTATTTTCCTTCGGCAATCATTAACCAATAGATTGTTTTGTCTGATCATGTTACAATTACATTCACGTTTTAGCAATATATATATTGATTATATGATTACTAACCAAGAAACATCATGCATGTTTAATATGTATATGTGTACAAGCAAATGTCACGAGTATTCCTCGATGATGGGTGCAGGATTGCACCTTTTAAAGGGTGCAGGATTGAACCCCTTAAGGTGCTGCTATTGCATCGGTTTGCACCCCTAAATGAGCAGGATTGAACCATTAAAGATAAACTCCAGTTCTGGTAAAAAAAAGAAAATTAATTCTCACAGAATCAAACGAAACTTACACTGAATGTTCAAGATTACAAATAAAAGACATGTGCCAAACAATTTTGGAAGAAAATGTATACTGGCTGAGTAATGAGCATAGAAAGACAAGGAAATCAAGGTAGTACCAACCCCGACACCATGTGTGTTGTCCCATATATAGCTTTCTGTGTACAATGCTTGTTACTTTACCAAGACTCGGCCAAATTTATTATGATTTTGATGACTCCAGAACCTTGCAGTGCACACCAATACTTACATGCTACATGATCAACTGTTTCTGATCCATTCCACACCTTTTCTTTCACAATGCAATCGCATTACCAGTACTGGAGTTTATTTTTAAGGGTACTAAAATGTCTCCTAAAAGGTGCATTCTGGCACCCTCCTAAAGGGTGCAGGATTTAACCCCTAAAGGTGCTGCTATTGTTGCATCGGTTTGCACCCCTAAAGGTGCAGGAATGAACCATAAAGGGTACTAACATTTCCCCCAAAAGGTTCAATCTGGCACCCTTTTGAAGGGTGCAGGATTGCACCTTTAAAAAGGGTGCAGGATTTAACCCCTAAAGGTTCTGCTATTGTTGCATCGGTTTGAACCCCTAAAGGTGCATAGTTGCACCATTTTTTCTTAGTGTGTAACATTGCCAGAGCTTCTCTTACCATTGCCTCTGCATAGATGTTGAAGAGAAGAGGAGACAGAAGGCATCCCTGACGTGTTCCACGTCCAATGACGGCTGGTTCAGAGACCCCATCTCCAACGCGAACGCTAGTAGTCTGAGACATGTACAGGGATGCAAGCAATCTACGGTCTTTCCAATCAACACCAATGGCTGACAGCACTTCCATCAGCCTAGTCCAATTGACAAGGTCAAATGCCTTTTCGTAGTCCACAAAACAGATATATAGGTCCTGATCATGCTGTATACATCTCTCACTTAGTATTCTCATCACAGCGATTGCTTCTCGAGTACCGACCCCTTTTCGGAAGCCAAATTGGTCAATTCCAATATAATCTCTGGACCTCGCTTCAATCCGATGGGAGAGTACCTTTAGTAATACTTTTGAAGCATCTGATTGCCTTTGTGGTCTTCTTAATAGTTATCAACTGGCTTCTTGTCCAATCATCTGGCCAGATTCCCTGCTCATATATATGTTGACATAGTTCAGTCAGTGCCATTATGCCAGCTTCCCCCATATTCTTGAGCATTTCAGCCGTAATGTTATCTTCACCAGCCGCCTTTTTCTCCTTTAACTGACAGACTGCAGCACGCACCTCTTCTGGAAGTAGGGGAGGATCAACGTCATCCGCCATTACATAATCTTCCATTTCCAAGGGCAGAGCGACTGGTTTATTATCCCTGTGTATCAGGCGTTTTTTTAAGATTTACTCAACGTACCCCGACATCCATCGAATAATAACACCCCTCTCCCAATTTTTTCTTCTTTTAATTTTCAATTAGTGTAAGTTCGTTTATCATGGCAATTTTGAGTTAATTCCTCCATTATCCTTCACTGTTTAACATCATTGCATACGGAAACTGAGCGCGCTTTTTTACGATTGTCTTTTTTTTTTGACGGGACGGGGGGGGGGTCCATGCACGAGGAGGGATATCTTACTGACTAGGATTGGAAGCACACAGAGCTACATTATATTTGAAAGCACTGTGCTGCAAGCAACTGTGGCAGGTTCATGAAATCAAACCATGTAGTCATGTAATACGGCAAACTCTTTGTCGGACTCTTACGCATTTCAAATGGAACATACAGAATAACGGATAATTAAATGCTCATCTCTAAGAAAAGATTACATTATGCTATTACAATAAAAATAGAATACTGTTTAAAAAAAACTGTGAAAGAGAATATGATTTAGCAGCCATGCACTATGGAACAGAGAGTGATTGACATATCTCACTTGAAAGATATCCAACGTATTGTTATCGTGATGACAAACGTCAAATATATAGAAACCGAAATTCGACATGTCACTGCTTTTGATTTCTTTGTTTCAAACGATAAAACTAGATATTGGATAAGAGTAGTATCAACTCATCGAAAAATAATGATAAAGAACACATCATGTGATGAATTTCATTGTAACTGCGGATTCATGAAGAAAAAAAATAAGTGGGTTTGTTTCCGTCATGTTTACCAATAGGAATTAACATTTCTATGGGAAAATTAAACGAACTGGGAGTTAGAAATTTGCGCATGCGTCCTATATGTTCTTAATACGAGAACCTTAACTTAATCTAACACAAGCTGTTGTTTTGGGAATTGGCAATTTGCGCATGCGTCCTATATGTTCTTAATACGAGAACCTTAACTTAATCTAACACAAGTTGTTGTTTTGGGAATTGGCAATTTGCGCATGCGTGCTATACCTTCTTAATACGAGAACCTTAATTAATCTAACACAAGTTGTTGTTCTGTGAGAGCTAGGAGACTGCGTTGAGAATTTCACTTCAATCAAGTTGTATCTTATTTCTGAACAGGATGGGGATGGTCAAAATAAAGTGTATGTATCTGTTATGTATACTTACAGCAGAATTGAGCGTATGCAGGGTGGTTGCACCGAGAATTACGGGTAAGTTTCGTTTAAATATACATTTTAAGCCCGTATGTACTAGTTTGGCAAGGAGGGATTAGACCACCCGGTGTGGTCACTGAAAGGTAGCTATCTCATCAACTCAGCTCTCAATTAACATAAGAAAAAGAGGATCATGGGGACCAACGGGCACCGCTTACGCTTTGTTTGCTATATAGAGAAAGCAAGTAGCTACAAGTAGTAGGCCTACAGTGTGGCTTTAAAGCCCCCATAACTACCAATAAAGATGACAATTAAAAATCTCCAGTTGTGCTCAAAATTATCAATCTCCTCGCAATGATTTGTGAGTTTTTATTTTGGTGACGAAATTAATGAGTTTTGTCATATATATGACTTATGTGTGACAAGCAAGTGAAAGAAAAGAAGTGACACTCCAAGAAATACTAAATTTCAGGGGTACTTTATTCATGAATTTAAAAAAAATGCCATGTTCAAAATTATTCATAGGGTATGTCTTTTCGTATAATAGTCAATAGATTAATGCTTGCCTAATGGCGGTTCCTGTATAAAGTGTCAACAAGCTTTCTGCATGTCTCCTGTTGGATGTTGACCCACATTTTACTGTGTGCGTGTGTGTGTGTGTGTGTGTGCAATAGGGTTTTTACAGACGTGTATCAATCATATATGATAATATTTACGTCTGGGGACTGACCTTTAACGTCACCATCCGAAAGAAGCAATCTAACGTCACCATGACGAAAGCCTACAGCTTTTATAGGAATATTTATTGCACCTTAATCGATTTTATATTATGAAAGAAGTTTGCTACAATGGGGAATTATATATGTATTCTAATGAGTCCGTGTATTGAGTTTGGTAAAAAATAATTTTCAAAACAGACTAATGTCAGCTTGATTAATGCTTCTCAATCATACCAAAATAGGACTTTTGATATCAATACTAATATCATAATTAGTCCTATGTGATGACTTTCGCGCAATAAAGATTAAGAAATATATATATCAGGTGATATGGTAACATTATGAATTGTTTGCGTTGAAGATTTAGATGGATAACGACTCCGAAATGTTACAACGTAGAGAAATCGAAATCATGTGTCATATCCAATGTTTCTTAAGATCAGCAAAGACAGACACTCATTTAAATGTAATTGATAAAGGTTCGCTAAATTGTACTTCGAAAGTGAAGAAATAAACTTCATACTTTTCTTTAATGTTGGAGCTTAATTTAGCTCCGTTGCTTTGAATTGCAATGAAAATTATAGATACTATTTCTTCAATAAATATTTTGAGTATTATTTGCATAACCTTCCATCATTGATAATACAATTCCATAGACCTATTGCCTTTTTAAGGATTGAAACAAAATTAAGGCAATGTTAAGCAAGGACAGGTTAGCAAGTTTACTTGCGACCGAGTGGAGCCACAGAGTAGCAAAAGCTTAGTATAGGACGGGTAGTTCAAACACTTGACCGGAAACGCAAAGTTCGACACTACGTTACTTCATAAGCAAGACAGCTACGTATAGATGCTATCGAGTCTTCTCTTTTAAATGGGGTACCTGATACCTTTCACTTTCATTAGTAGCCTAAGCAAATGCTAGTTATACGTATTCGACCCATTGCTTTAATATTCAAATATGTAAACATTAAACAAACGCCTAAAAAAGGACTCTTGTAAGATATTACCTCTTTAAATTTATAAATACAGGACAATTTTTGAACGATGCTTAATTTCCTCAACTTGAGTCATTTCACTTACCGTTGAAAAAAAAATTAATGATTTAATCCTTGTTTGGGAATTATTGGCTAACGCGTCTGTGGCTTTGAAGTTATTTTTATAGAAAAGAGGTGATTAATACGCTCTTTCTAAGCAACGAAACTATTCTGGTAGCGCTACACTGTTCCTCTAGAAAATATAATAGCAAAAAATCAGTAGTCAAAGTTCAAATTTATCGACATTCTACTTTATAGATGTACGTCTCGTCAATGGCTCCAACAATGCGGAAGGTAGAGTGGAGGTCTTTTACGGTGGATCGTGGATGACCGTTTGTGATGATGACTACTGGAGTCTGGTAAACGCAAGGATAATATGCAGAATGCTGTGGTTCGACGGTGCCCTGGACGCGCCACGATCAGCTAGGTTTGGTCAGGGTTCTGGTGATGTTCTTCGTGTCTCTTGCCGGGGAAGAGTAGACAGCCTGGCATACTGTTCCAGCCGGGTTTACTCTCCCTGTGGGCATCACAGGGATGCGGGAGCCGTGTGTTACTCAGGAGGTACGAACTCGTTTGGACATGAGGAAACGTCTAGTCGTAATTTTAAATGGCATTAAGTACAATTCGCAAAAAACAACAAATTATTTGGAGCTAATAAGGCCTGAATTGAGTTCTTCCAATCATTTTCACAAAATCAATTATTAAAATCTACTGTTTCCTTTCGAGAAAGTGATAGTGAAAGTCTTGTCTTATTGCTTTTAAGCACCCGGACACATTATAATATAATTAGTTCGCATTAGTTCATACACTTTTCCTTTTATTAATTTAGCCCAACCGAATCCGTTCGAGGTACGTCTGATCGGTGGCACCAATTATCTTAACTTTTACTGACAGTAAATGCTCGTTCAGACGAAATGCTGCAAAACCGCGGCTTTGAACGAAAAGTAAATATGACATAAGGTGCATCCCTTGGTGCAGGCAGTTGCCATTCATTTACACGCCATGTCCAAAAAAGCCTTCAGGGATCTTTCTTACCTTTCATGAATGATTTGTAAGCAACTTTGATTTTAATGTTGTCCAAGGTATTTTAAAACCATATTTATTTTGTGCACAAAGACCGTGAAGAATTTTTCGAATTTATACCGACTACATTTTGTTTTCAGATTTCGTTGGGTTTTAGTCAACTGTATGATACTGATTTTTCTTCTCAACTACCGAAGCGAGAAAACGAGTGGGAAAATAATTCAGTTCACGGGTTTTGGTTTATATTTACTTCGTTATTATCTTTTTTTAAATTTCCTATGAATATATTACGCAGTAGATATGAACAGTAAACAGCTTTAACACAAAATTATATATATCCTAGTGATATATCTAAGTTAAAAAACTGTTTAATGAACAAATTCATCCGAAATTGAAGAAATGTTCGTTTGATATATATATATAGGTTGAGTTTGTCTCTTTTTAAGAAAGAGATCTGGGCTGTATTAACTAACTTCTTTGTCACTATCCACACTTTTTTGGGGGGACTCTTCGGTGTTTGCTCTCGAGGATTGTAGGCTCAAAAACGGCAACCTTATGTTCACTTTAACCATAAAGTTAGCACTCTTTTTGTCTAAATGTGACATGGCAGAATTCTTCATACTTCAAGCAAAAAAAAACTTTCATCCTTGGTTCTTCCCCACAGATCCATTTCAAGTTCGTCTTGTCGGTGGGTCTAACGACGCTGAAGGGAGAGTAGAGGTACTGTACGATGGATCCTGGGGAACTATTTGTGGTCGTGGTTGGGATCTGAGAGACGCGAGGGTGGTTTGTAGAATGATAGGGTTTGATGGAGCCTTGGACGCAGCAAGATTTTCACGGTTTGGCCAGGGCTCTGGTCATATTTTTCTATCTAATGTCGATTGTGAGGAAACAGATGACACCCTAGCAGCCTGCAATCATGGAGGGGTTGGAGATTATACTTCATGCGGACATGCCAGGGATGCAGGCGTCATTTGTTATTCCGGAGGTAGGTTTCTCTGGTCTGTATTCTACAGAGAAAAAGTTAATAGTCGATTTTTGAAGACAAAATGGAGCAGTAATTCTAAAACACTTAATTTGATATTATTGCATTTTATTTCGATAAGTTATGTTTAGTCGAGTGTTTTTTATGTTCTTTTTCCGACAGTGGAGTAGGAAAACTCTTACAACTGATATATAAAGTTTTAATTTCGACCAGATCTCTACTGAAATGACATTGAACTTTGAAGTTGATGTCTAGTTTCCCTGTGGATATATTAGCAAACTCTTCCAATGAAATGATATAGAAAAATGACAACTGTATTGTGTTTTTCCATGCCTACAGTACATACAGAAATCATCCAACTTTTGGCATTTTACACATGAACTCATTTCCATGAATAGTTTAGGCAAATCCTCAAGTTTATTTCTTAAAGATTCGCAAAATGTGAAAAATGTGAAATAGAAAAGATATTTTTTTCCTTAGCCCATCCTCAGCCATTTCAGGTTCGTCTTGTCGGTGGGACTAACGATGCTGAAGGCAGAGTAGAGGTTATGCATGGTGGATCCTGGGGAACTATCTGTGATGATGGCTGGGATCTGAGAGACGCGAGGGTGGTTTGTAGAATGCTGGGGTTTGATGGAGTCTTGGACGCAACGAGATTTGCAAGGTTTGGTAAAGGTTCAGGGGATATTCTTCTAAATGATGTCGAGTGTTCGGGTCCAGAAGATAACCTTGCAGACTGTCAGCATAGTGGGGTTCTTGGTCATGACTATGACTGTGGACACAACGAAGATGCTGGTGCCATTTGTTATTTAGGGAGTAAGTTACCTCTCGGTCTTAAGCTAGTGTGTACATAAACTGTTTAATAAAAAAATGATTAAAGGTGTTTTCTCTGTAAATAGAAGATCTTTTATATTTGTCCATTAAATTCCTTTTATCGGGAAGTCACATGATAGGAGGAACTACTATAGTTGCTCTAATTAATATACGTATTGAAGTAATAGTAAACAAGAGTTTTTAAGGTATACAGTGCGTCCCAAAAAAAACGAAACCAAGAACTATCGATGTTTTATCATAACTTAATCACAATTATAATTAATAAATGACACATATTTGGAAAGCTTAGACCCTCTTCTTTCATTTGATGCAACTCATATGATTCATATCTCACGCATGAGTGATTGAAATCAATATGAAGAGAGGCAACCAAACAGTCATTTGGCGGGCGGTATCTGAATTTCAAGGAGAAAATCACATTTCTAGAAAGTTCAATTTCTGCCCTTTCATATAAAAATGTTTGATTATTATTATTAATCAGGAAAAATGAGCCAGGAATAACAAAGTTCTGTTTGTGTCAAAGTTCTGTTTGTTTCAAAGTTCTGTTTGTTTCGAGGAGAAAATCACATTTCTAGAAAGTTCAATTTCTGCCCTTTCTTATAAAAATGTTTGATTATTATTATTAATCAGGAAAAATGAGCCAGGAATAACAAAGTTCTGTTTGTGTCAAAGTTCTGTTTGTTTGAAAGTTCGGTTTGTTTCGAGGAGAAAATCACATTTCTAGAAAGTTCAATTTCTGCCCATTCATATAAAAATGTTTGATTATTATTATTAATCAGGAAAAATGAGCCAGGAATAAGAAAGTTCTGTTTGTTTAAAGTAATGCTGGCAGTTCCATAATTTGATCAAACGGGTTCGTTTTCACTGGCTGCCTGCTGTAGCAACAAACAGAGTTGACAAAAGACTTAACTCCGTTTCGTTGACGATCAGCCATGCATAAAGAAGACGACAGACCGGATGCATTTCACAAACATTCACAACATTTAAGAAAGGTAAAATAGAAAGATTTGTTTTCCCCTAGCCCATCCTATACCATTTCAAGTTCGTCTGATTGGTGGGTCTAACGATCATGAAGGAACAGTAGAGGTCTTGAACGATGGATCCTGGAGAACTATCTGTGACATTGGCTGGGACCTGAGAGACGCGAGGGTGGTTTGTAGAATGCTGGGGTTTGATGGAGTCTTGGACGCACCGAAATCTGCAAGGTTTGGTCAGGGCTCTGGTCGTAGTTATCTAGCTTGTGTTGGGTGTGAGGGAACAGAAGGCAACCTTGCAGACTGCGCTTATCCAGAGATTGAATTTTACCACTGCAGGGGTAATACAAGGGATGTAGGCGCTGTTTGTTATTCGGGAGGTATGTTTCTTGATATTGTAGATTAGTAATGTCAAGAGATTATTCATACGTATTAGCTTGAATTTAAACACAGGTATAATTGTATTTTCCTTAGTCAGTCCAAGATGGGAGAGACCGGTCAGTCATTAGGTTGGGCGCACAAAAGCTGGCCTCCGCAAACCTGTAAGAAGCTTTCCCTCCTCTGACTTCACAGATAATTTTGTTTTAATATTTATGGGGTTGCTCTTCTAACGTATGTCTGATCACGTTCATTGCTCTTAACCATTCCATGTATATGAAATTTTCTATGACGGGTATATCATTACTTTCTCTAACGAAATGTAAGAGTATGTACATTTTATCTGCCAACTCTATTCTGCATCTTAATTTAACCATGCACTAATACACAACAGAGCCATTTCGTGTACGTCTTACCAATGGAACCACCGATTCAGAAGGCAGGGTGGAGGTTTTGTACGAGGGAAGCTGGGGAACTATTTGTGATGATAACTGGGATCTAAGAGACGCAGGAGTAGTTTGTAAAATGCTTGGATTTTACGGAGCTTTAGCCGCACCTGGTGGTGCTACGTTTGGTACTGGAAGCGGTAGAATCTTGTTTGATGACGTTCGATGCAAGGGCACAGAAGACGACATTGCTGAGTGCTACCATCGAGGGGTTGGAGTCAACAACTGTGAACATGACCGTGATGCTGGTGTCATTTGTTATATAGAAGGTACGTTGTGTATTTTAAAATTGTATTGGTCCTACGCATGATAATACCGGTTCAGCTCCTTTATTCAAATTGAAAACAGTTTTAAAACTAGAAATTTAATTCGTCATGGGGACGAATTAGGTGGTCTGTTTTCAATTTTATGATCATTGAAATATCAAAAAAGAAAAAAAAAAAAAAAAAAAATTGTTGGAGACGCCCGGACTCGAACCAGGGATCTCGAGGTCCCATGTCAAGTGCGTTACCGATATACCAAAACATTTCCCATAGCGATTACACGTAAACGGAAAATGAAATTCTCAAATCCCACTTTGCAAGTGAAATATGAGCATGATCCCGGCATCTGATCGAGAAATAAAGGGCACACTTGTGATAGCTTATTGCCTCAGCTACAACGTACTCGATGCTCAATGAAAACAAAGCTAAGACGACGGAGATATTGCTCGTGAAAGACGAGAATGTAGAATCCAGTTTTCAGAAAAAGTCATGTCCCAATAAAGAATACACGCAAAATGTAAAAAATTGACATGCCTCCTTTAATCGCAAAAATACGCCATGATGCTTTCGTCAAAGTGAAAATTTATGGTAACTAAATTTGTAGAGAATTGTCTGAGCTAAAACATATTAAAATTTGGATGAAAATTGATAAATATTTACAGAGATACAATCAATTTACCAAAAATATGATGACGTCATAATATGCAAATTGAAATTTTGAGTTCGGAGGCCATTATGATGACGTCATGAGTTAATTGAGGGTCAAATGAGACATGAAATCATATCTCCAATTCATACTCTATCAAAATATGAAAAAAAGTTGAGGTTACCTTGCATCGTAAAGCGCTACAATGGATTTTGTATAGGCATGTTTTTGCCCATGTATGCTATGTATTACAAGAGCTCGCACGCACGGAAATTATCTTAAACGGACGCTCATTCCGTTATTAATGGGCAGAAAAAGGTGAACAAGGTATCAAAATGCTTGGGAAAATGTGCCAAATATGATGACAGAGAAAATTTGGCGATTCTATGTTGAAAAATACCAGTACGCGCGAAAACGCGCGCGCATGCGCACACGCGCGTTTTTTTGCAAAATGCTTGAAATGGCCTGAAACGTATGGAAAATTAATTTGAGACGATTTTGAGCATTTTTATTTTTTGCGCGCGCGTTTTCTGACCTGAAATTGACTGGACGGATATTGACCTTAATCGTGATAAATATGAATGAGAAATGCCTTTCCGTTATGAAGATATGATCATGAGTAAAAAGTACCAAAAAACACACAAAATGGCGCCTGGATGACGTCATGAAGATTTCAGGACCTTGAAGATGTTACCGTCACGTCTCATGACAATGACCTATGACTGCGCCAAAATTGAACGAAATTGACTTAACCGATATTGAGTTATCCTGTAAACAAAAAAGGGGGTAAAATAAATAAAAATAAAGAAATAATAATAATAATAATAAAGAAAGAAAATTTGAACAAAAACAATAGGTGATCTGTCGAACGACAGACCACCTAATAATATCACATCGAGAAATACGGTTTCTTTGGTATTTGTGTCGATTGGTAACACTTCAGTGACTTGTGTTAATAAACATATAAACCTTATTTACCACAGTTTGTGTCGACCAGTGTTTCATTCATGGGCTATCTTTTACGAAAATTAATGTTCTTCATATAATCAGTAAATTCAGTAAAGTTGATGGCAACTGAATAAATCTTTTGGACACACGTTTGTCAATGATAAATTTCTCTTCATCTTGACCATCTAGATCCATTTCAAGTTCGTCTTGTCAATGGATATAACGATGCTGAAGGAAGAGTAGAGGTACTGTACCGTGGATCCTGGGGAACCATCTGTGATGACTGGTGGGATCTAAACGACGCGAGGGTGGTTTGCAGAATGCTTGGGTTTAGCGACGCATTGGCTGCACCTATTTCTGCAAGATTTGGTCAGGGACCGGGTCTTAGTCTTCTGACATATGTTGTTTGTAGGGGAACAGAAGATCACTTGGCAGATTGTTTTCACGCAGGTGTAGGACGTTCTCATTGTAGTCATAGTAGTGATGCTGGCGCCTCTTGCTCCGTGGGAGGTAAGCTTTTCAAATCATGATAGCATATTGAAATTCTGATAGTCATCATTTTCTATCATGGCTGGATAGGTATAATATTATGCTTCTTGATTGGATACTTTCCCTACCATTATGGTGCTAATGGAGAAGATATTTTTATGTTCATAAAACTGTCAGATTTATTAATGTCCTACAAATTTCTACAAGTGTTCCTGTAGATTAACCTTTTTCTTCTATAAAGGCGATGTGAGATCTTGGTAAAAAAAAGTTTTAAAGGGATAACCGAAAAATTCAAAAAATACCCGTTAGTATTTTTTGTTACTTTAATACGAATTCGTCGAAATATCAAGCTGTGGTCAAAGTGCTCATTAGCGAATATTCGTTACATATGTTTGTCAATTTTCACTAAGTATTTCCAACATACCGTTCTATGAAATAATTTGTTTGGAATTACGTTGGTAATCGCTAAATATTTATAAAGATTCTCTTTGATTGGGTCAAAATCACCCTATCACACCCTGTATTTGTTTGCTATACATTTCAGTTCAACTAGTTAATGGAGCCGATGAATATGAAGGAAGAGTTGAGATACTACACGAAGGGTCTTGGGGAACTGTTTGCGACGATTTATGGGACGTGGACGACGCTAAAGTTGTGTGTAGACAGTTGGGATTTGATGGGGCTTTAGCTGCTTTACCCCAAGCAAGATTTGGTCAAGGTTCAGGTGATATATTTCTGGATGGTGTGCAGTGTAATGGAACAGAAACCAACCTCAAAGACTGCAAGCATGATGGGATAGGTGTCCATAATTGTGTACACAAAGAGGATGCCAGTGTCATATGTAGACATGGAGGTAATACCATGAATCCGTCATTTAAAAAAAAACCTTTGCCAAAAACAATCGGATACATATTGTCCAAAACGAAAAAAGAGGGCTAAATTATATTTTTCAATCACGGTAATCGAACAGCTGGGTATCTTCATTATGCATTCAAAACACAACTTCCCTCAAATATAGTTTTAAGTTTTAGTCCGACACTTAATATTAGGAAAAGAACACAAACATGGAATTTTAGGAAAACTTCTGTCTTTTGACTGAGTAAAATAGACATTTTAAAAATTAAATATTAGAACCAAAGAATTTCAAATGACATGAATTAAATACTGCCACAGGCTTGATGGAATGATTTAGATTCCCTTCTTAAGAATAATTTTTTATGCAATGTTTAGGAAATGCCACGATTACGAAATAGGCCTGTTTTATTCTTTTTTTTCTATATGTGATCTCTACATTCTTTTGTATTCCATGAATATTTATCGGTACAATTTTTCTTATTGTTTCGAAACATCTTTCTAGGTTTGACGAATTACTCGGACTTGATTATCTCTGATGAAAGACCTTCTACGTACACAACCAAGCTTTTGCAAATCGGACACGAAACTACGATAGTTCCACGAAAAATGCAAGGACAAAGCTTCAGCACACCGCGACATCCGCTTTACACGAGTAAAATTGGAAATTTAAAATCAACTGCAGTCCCAATTCTACTAGTTGATTTCAGAATGATAATTTTAATTGGAGTGTGTATTTTATTATTAAGCTGCATTCTGATCGCATCACTTGGGTACTGTATTTATAGGTTTAAAAAGAGAATGGCAGCTAGGGATTTAGACACTGACATATATATGGACGTGACGACTATGTCATCAATACACGCACTGTCACCTGGTTCTGGTTACCAAGATTTGAACGCTCCACCTAAATTACCAGAAGGACGGAAAAGTGAAGTTTTGGGCCACCATTATGAATCAAATGTAAAAGATCTAAAAGATCATTATAATGGAGATTTAGAAGAAGTCCATGAGTATTTGGACATGAAAACTGTTTACCAAACACCTCAAGCTGATAAGGAATTAGACATAGACGGATATCTCCTTCCGAACACAGAAATACATTTAATACATGAAAAGTCGGTATCAGTTAAGAGGAACTGTGGTTGCAAAATGGACATGCCAAAACCTTCTGATGACAAAGCAGGAACGGGGTCTTTATCTGAAAGCATAAAGGAAGATTATATGGAAATGAAAACGGTTTACCAAAAGCCGAAAACGGGGACGGACATGGATCTTGATGGATACATCCTTCCAAACGCAAGACCTTCGTTGAATGATGGTGATACAGTAACAGATGAACTAACACGTGAAAATAACGACAAGGAATCGAACATGGAAATCACTTGTACCGGAGCCGAAGGGATGGTCCCCTTACCGCGAGACACGTCCCAGAAAGAGATATACAAGTACATAGATATGAAAACTGTTTGCCAAAGTCCTGCAACAGGAACCAACTCAGATCTCGATGGGTATCTTCTTCCAAGTGCGATGCTGGAGACCGGATCTATCCGAAACAATATCAGAGCAGAATCAGATGAACAATCGGATGAAAACACGGTGCCAGATGAGGAATGAATGAAAGAAAGATCACAAAGTATAAGCACTGGAAAAGAAGAGTATTGTACTAGCAACTATCGGAAGCGCAGTTGAAGGGAAGTGTCGGGGTGATATGTGTCCTGCAGGATGGATAGACAACATCAAGAATTGCAGGTGGAAGGTGGAATGAGAGTAGCGAGTTTGAATGCGCGAGAATGGCATTTCATAGTAATAATATGAATTTTAAAGAACGTGATGAAACACCGAGGATTCCAGTAAATCTACATATAAAACAATGTGGCAGCTGAAAATTTTGTACATAAGCCATGTTGAATAAAAGAAACACACTGAAGGAGATAAATATTGATAAGTATCGGATCTATGAACCATTTATTCTTAATTTAGAACAGGGTAATCTGTCATACACAAAACCTGAAATATACCAGAACCTGTCATGTTAACATCCTGTTAAAATTGTGGTCTTACTAATTGTTCAACACATGCATATTCTTACTACATTTAAATTCAATGTGTTCTTTGTAATTCAGCAGAAGCAATTTGTATATAACGAGGATCAGATAAAACAATTTAGAACTGAAGTAGACCGGGTGAAGATTCTCCAAATCCGGAATATGCAACAAAGAAATGGCCGAGTGTGTTTGATTGGCTCCTAGAGTTATTCGGCAAAAAACGACCATTATTGGGTTTTCTGATAAATTTGTCGGTGCGTTAAGTTTGTTGTTGTTGTGTTTTTTTCTTTGCCTCATCAGACGATTTATTAGGTATATAAATGGTTAACATTCGAAGATACAATTATACAAATCAAACTTACATAATCACAAAAGCATCATTAATTTGTTTAGAAGCAACCTTTTCTTTTGTCTATTCCTGTGAAATTCCGATCGACAATCAACTTGTAAATGGTCCAAAAAGCTATGGTTAGGAATAAAGTAAAAAGAATGACTTTCACAATTTATTTTGAGCAATTGTTGGATACTGAACGTCAATATCTTTACTTGGTATATATCTCGTAATATTTCTTTCAGGTGTTTAATGAAGGGCTCATTTAGTTTGCATTCGATAAATGCGTGATTTATATCCTCTTTTATATTACATTTTGGGCACACATCGTCTTTAGATATTCCCCATTTAAAAAATATTACTTTTTACTGGCAATGGATTATACAGTAATTTCAAGGTAAACTGTCGCAATTTGTTTTCTCTAATGTGTGTAAGATTACGCTTAAATACCGTAAACCAATCAATATCCTTTGTTCCCAATAAAGGCAACATGTGTTTGTACAGTTCTCGAAGGAATGAGTTTATAGAAACTGTATCCGGACACCTACCCCCTGGACATCCACCCCCGGATAACCACCCCCAGGACATCCACCCCCGGATAACCATCCCCAGTCAACTATCCCCTATGACAACTACACCCTAGGGCAACCACCCCCGGGAAACTACCTCCTAGAACAACTACCCCCCCCCCCCACCGGAAAACTAACCCTGGAAACCCCCCCCCCACAACAACCATCCTATAGGATAACTACCCCAGACAACTATCCTAGGGGGAGTTGTCCGGGCGTAGTTGTCCTAGGGGTAGTTGTCCGGGGGATAGTTGTTTTAGGGGTAGTTGTCCTGGGGGTAGTTGTCTGGGGGTAATTGTCCGGGGGAGTTGTCCCGGGGGAATCGTTCTAGAGGGTGGTTGCCCTAGGTGGTAGTTGTCCTAGGGGGTAGGTCTCCTAGAACCTATAGAAACTATTGCTAATCATATCAGTGACATGTTTTACCTCATTTGCAACAAACAGATAAGGAACTTAGTTTTCATAATCTTGTCTAGTATAATCATGCATAAATTCTTCTTTTAAACTATTGACTCACAAATGGTATGGCTCGTTTAAGTATTGCACAGTCAAACAGAGCATTGCATTTTCGTTCGATGTATTCTGTTGACCGAAAGCCATCTCTCATGAAAAGGTCTCCTAAATAGACTAGACCACTGTCATACCACATTGTTGTTCATATCACTTAAACTCATTACTGAAGCACACACGGTATCAAATTTTTGCTTCTTGTTGACTCCTTTCTGATAGGTTTTACCTTTTTATTACGTAACACATGTATATTTATGTTTTTTTTTCAATGTCACGACTCTCGTATTATTGTATGTACATGTATGTGACGTATATGCCTAAGTGTTTATCAATAATCTTGTAACTACATTGTATTTTATTTATGTGCTGCCAGTGGAGGTCAATTTTCTATGTTTTAAGTATGTATCAATAAACGAATCTATCTATCTTGGTGTATACAATATATTTTTTATGAAAGGAAATGCCTGCAAAAACAAACGAACGAAATGACACGGAAACAGTCGAAAGTTGTCTTTTTCTTTCAAATGTGCTGGTACAATTCGGTTTAGGTTTTCAAAAGAATTTCAATCCCAGTGCTGAATCTCATTATGTTTGTACTCTGAAATAGGACTTTTCCTATATTTTCAAAAATGCGAGAGTTGTCCAACAGTGCATGAAAGCGGGATTACCGATTGTATACAAGTTTGAAATGATTGTACGTTTAAAAAAGTTAGGACTTTCTATATTTTTCATCTGGTTGGTTTAAACTGAGTTATTATGTCAAGACCCGAATGCTGGACAGATGTTTACAGATGAAATATTAATGGTCGATGTTCATCAGGAGGTCTAGAAAATTTAGAAGAACACTCTCGAAGGAAGTATTCTGATATGTAGTCTCATTGGAGACTTTGATGGTATCGATGCACTCACTATGATGTACTCAACACAGTGTCCTTTATTGTTCAACGATGTGAATGTGCCTGTAAATGTTGTTAGAAATTAAGTTAATCCAAAGATATTACACTCGTCACTTTATTGATAATCTATTATAACGCCTATATTTTAATTACTTATAATATAGAATTTTAAAATGTGATCATTTCGGAATGACAGAGTGATGTAATTATCACCAGCTACTCTGTGAGGTTATGTAAATAGAGTAGTCAACTTCGACACGCAATATATATGTTTTATTTTAACAAATCGACTTGCAACAATAGCTTGTTGTGCTTTTTAATCTATCTTCCAAAACTAGTTTCATATTTCTGCATCAAAAATCATAAAAATACATACAGAGTGTTTGAGGGGGTTCAGCCGGATGATCGTGTAAATAATTGGCACTCTTTTCGGTTTACTCATTACACTCAATCATATCAAATAGGTATATTCATGCATTGATTATACAGTAGTAACTTGTGTGGGTATATTGTGTGTGCGTGTGTGTGTGTGTGCGTGTGCGTGTGTGTGTGTGTTTGTAAGTATTGGCGCGTATACATTCTAATCCAGTAATCGATGTACAAAGTTGTCAAATTTAATAACAAAATGTACACAGAAATACATGTCAAGCAAGTATATTCATGCATTGAATATGAGGTCAGGTAACTAGCTGAGAAAAGATTAATGCTGATGCTCAAGTTCTAATAAAGGACGCCACCTTTGGCGCTAACACTCACAGACCTATGTGAACATTCGTGTTATTAAATCAATGCAATATGCCTAAGTATTCATCTCTCACTCCATGTCCTTACCACAAGGTAAATCCACGCAGTGATACTGGAATGGACACCCCCCCCCCCCCCTCTCTCTCTCTCTCTCTCCTTCTTTCTCGTAATTTCTTTTTCCGTCATACTAAAAGGGGAGAGGGGGTTAAATCGTTTGGTTAAAGCTCGCCTGTAAATTTACAACGGTTTTCTGAAAACATTTGCAGGCCTATTTTGACAATCTCATAACGAATTTCCTTCTTGGTATTTTCTTTTTACTTTTACTTTTATTTGCATTTTAATCCAATATGTTTAAGTCCATTTACAATTCATCTTTTGTTTTGCTTACTATAGTGTGTTGGTTAAGTTCTGAGATAAGTTGTTGATGAATCTGCATGCTTTACCAACATCCCACATTTAAATCAGTCTCACGACATACCCAGTCCTATTTCCCTTTCTATCCCGTCTCTCTCTCTCTCCTCTCTCTCACCCTACTTCTGTTACCCTCTCCTCGACTGCTACAAATTCCTGTTTTTCGTTTCAGGTTATCTTATTCAATGATAACAATAATACAAATAATATCAATAAAAGTAATGATAATGGCATATGAGATTTGTAAGGCACCAAATCGACTTAAAATGAAAGGCTCAGGGCGCACTTGTCCAAACAAAAATGAAAACACATGAAGATCATTAGAATAACAAACAAAAGAAAAACAGGAGTATATGAAAGAACATAAATAGTGTCTCATTTGATTAGAAATACAATAGGCCACTGACTAATTAAATAATAATCAACGCTTATCCAAGACGCAAAATATGATTATCAATTTGACCATCTTTGACCATCAATCCACATGGATCTGGAAAATAAATTTTCACCGAATTCTTGATCAACAATGCGTATGAACTTTAGGTCAGATGCTGTAGTGAAAGGAGACATCGCCGGACTGTCTATCAGAGACCTGTATGGACTGCTATTCATTATGCACGACTCGAGACACGACCCAGCTCACACCTAACGAGTCAAGGGAGAGGTTCCCAAACACTTATGCACATTCACTATCACAGAGCCCAATCATTAACCAAAGGGCGATGGATGTCACACTGAAGTGAATATGACCTTATGGGACTGAATAGTGTTTCCTCACCGTCTCGTCGAAATAAATAGGTTACGGTCATTCACTGCCCAAGAAACACGGTCACTGTTTACACATAAAGACCTGTATTTAGGAAAGGCGTCACAATTAATTACACATATGTTTCTTTATTTACTGGGCGAGTTGCCATTTATTCAAAATTGAAAGGAAACGCATGATTGTTAGTGTAGTTGTAAATGACCCCTTATTTGCAGATTTAAAAAAAAAATGTTTTAAACAAAATATGATCCTTTTTGCATTAAAAAAAAATACAAAATGTACTCTAAAATAACCCCTTTTCGGCTCATCGGGTACAAATTCACAAAAAGTACCATATTTTGTCGAAATCTGAATTATGTTGCAAGAGTCCCATTTTTTTCTTTGAAACACATGTATCCGATCCTTTTTCTGAGTTTCTTGCTCTTTAAACAAAATTGCCCTTTTCTCAAACGCAAAACTCCTGAAAATTGCCCCTTTTTCCAGATATTTTTATCAACAGTACAAAAGGTCATACGAAGTGACACCACCGAGGGAGAGGTTCGAAGATAAAATCATGGCGTACAACAGTCACTTCCAGGTTCAGTTGAGAGGAGATTTGCATAATTATGTTATAAATATTCCCCAGGGAACGGAGATGGTGCACATTTTGCGTGAATGAATCCTATGACCGGGGTAATATCTGTCAAGCGCTTAGAGACGGTATTTCGTATTAACTGCTTTATAAATCCAGCTTATTGTTATCATTAGTAATGTTCAGACCAAACGAATCGAGATCCCATTACCACTTTCATCAGGAAGTGCCGGGCATATCGTACTCTTATAAATTCATTAACTTGATTTGCTAATCATCTTCATCTCCTCAATAGGCGCTGTCAAGCTGAACAAGGACAGTGTATAGTAGAAATGATGACAATACCATGATTTGTAATCATTATATCAATATGAAACGTAATTCCCTAGGTTATCATCATTTTCCAATCGAATTCAAAGGACACTAGTAAGTATCCTGTTCGCACGTTTCAACTGTGAAACCAAACATAATAGGTATGCAGTCATGCAATATAAGACCAAGAGTGCCTGTCACAAGTCATTTATTATTATTATTATCATTTGAAGAGTCTCCAAAGTATCATTGTCGTGATAACAAACGTCAAACAGAAACCGAAATTTAACACGTCACTGCTTTTAAACTGTTTGTTTATAATGGTCCGACTAGACAAGGGATTTAAGTAGCAATAACTAGTTGACAATTTGTATGATCGAAAGGTCAGGTGAATAATGTCATTGTAACTGCGGATGAAATATCAAAGTACGTGGTTAGCTTCCTTCATGTTTTCCAAAAGGCATTTACATTTATATAGAATAATCAAACGATCTAGCCAGTAGCCAGTTGCGCATGCGTCCTGTAAACTCTAAATACGAGAACTTCAAGTGAATCTAACACAAGTTTATCGTGTTTTATACAGGAGACTGCGCTGAGAATCTTATTTGAATCAAGTTGTTTCTTCTTTCTGAACAAGATGAGGATGATTAATATCAAGTGTGTGCACCTATTATTTGTACTTATATCACTATTGTGTGTATGCACGGTGGTTGCATCGCTAATCACGGGTAAGTTCCGTTTAAATATAAATTTTAAAACCCCCAGAGCTACAAACAAAATGTGCAAATTCTACGGAAAAGTACTATTCACCGAATATTATTATGATGGGATAAATAAAGGTTATAATGAAATTATGTTGTGCTAAAAATTATTAATACCCTTGCAATTGTTTGTGAATTTTTATTTGTTAGACTATAAGATAAAAACAGGCAAAAGATGGCAGTCAAATCTGGTATCAACTAAAAGCTTAGACATCAGAAAAAAAATGGTGGTAATAAAGTTAAAGTCAAAATCCCTTGAAATCTAAACATTTCCTCTGGATTTATTTAAAAAACATGAATAATTAGTCAATTTTTCAGTGAATTACCCTATAATATATTATGAACATTGTGTTTCTATCCATTCTTAACCCATTCATGCAGCGAAATGAACTATCAGGAAAATGTGAGAGCAATTTCATGAATTTAAAGATTGATAAAATAAGTCACTTCTGTACTAAAACTGTGAATATGTAAGATTTTGCTGGTTGAAGGAGTCAATATATATCCTTATTGTGCATACCGGAATTAAATATTTTACCGAGGTATTCTTCAATGTATTATCTTTCAACTGGGCAAGGAGAAAACAAAAATCACAAAAAATGACTTTTGGCGCACTTTGGTTCCTCCCTGGCCCGCTATGCGGCACTTGCTGGCCGCGCTAGTACTAATCAGTACCCCGGTGCCACTTGTTGTGCGTCCCGACAGGTTGTGTAACCGGACAAAACGGCAATTTAAGTTTGAAGAAGTTTACAAGTTACATTTCGCAAATCGTTTGAGAATTATTTTTGACAATAGTATAAAAAGAAAAAAAATGTTCATGGTGGTCGGTGCCATTTAAAGATAATACGAAGTTTTGGGAAATTTTGAAAATTCGGTTGATAGTGATTCTTTGCAATTTTGATATATTTGGATGTCCTTGTGGATGTGTTATAGGCACTAGAAAATTAAGCCCCTAAAACACTTCTGCTTTCGAGAAAGATTGAATATAATATTAGATAATTTTCAAATAGCACCTACGGCCGTACAATTGTAGCTGCGACCATGAAAATATCAGAATGTGTAGTTGTCATATATAATTTATAAACGGGAATAGCTAATCGGTTGATTTTAATCAAGAAACTTTGTTTCCTAGCTTAATTAATATATTGACCTTGAGAGGGAGCTATACAACATAAGGAGTTCATTATTTACAAATTTATAACCTTTTGACTTGTTTCAACCGCGACAACGATCACTGAATATTGTAGGATCGCATATGCTTCCAATATGTTCAATTGAACCAAATTCATGACCCCATACCAAAACTTTGTACATGAATTATCTTTAATAAATATATTTTGTTAAATTCAAAGGCAAAAGAGTGTCCAGACACTCGACCCCGATCCTACAGCAATTGCAGTATATTTACCGTAGATCGACACATGATATCCTCTGACTCGGATAAACTTCTCAAAGAATTTGATGTTTATTTCACATTGTTTTACCAAATTTACTAAATAATAAGGATTCAATGAAATAATAGAGCTGTTCCCTAATTATTTGTAATTCGTTTAAATATTAAAATGTAAATAAGACTCTATAACGAAAAAAAATAATAATATACATACTATGTTGACAGCACGTAAACACAATGGAGAAGAGACAGGTGGTTATAACCTCTACACACGATGACGTCATCAAGTCGTCTTCTGTTTTTCATGAAATTATTTCCGGGTTTTGATGCTCATGAATTCAAAATTTCAAACAATTATTTCTCCTCTGCATGACCCTTTGTGAGCAAATAGTAGCAATTACTGTATTCTATGGCTAATAAGCTTCAGTTTGATATTCAATTCAATTCAATTCAATTCTTTTTATTCATCCAAATTCACAGGAATACATGGAAATTTGGTTTGGTCACAAATTGTAAAAAAAAATATATATGAAAAACTATATGATTTATCCATTTAATTTTCAGTTCGGATATTGTTGTTTAGGTCAGGAAAGAGGACGGGCCCACTTTAAAAAGTATTGAATAAAGGTTTGCTAAAATGTATTTCGAAAGTGAAAAATTATTTCCATGCTGATATATAAAGTCGGAGCTAAGTTACCAACAGAAATAAGTCAAGTATTAGATCCGATGCTTTGAATGGCGATGGAAATAAAAGACACATTTTTGCAATCGATACGTTTGGTAAAATTCGCATGACAGTGAAATTCTTCCAGCAATGATAATGCGATTTCAAAGACCTAATTGCCTTTTCTAGGATTGAAACAAATATTAGGTAACAGTTAGCAAGGAAGGAAGTGAAGGAAAAAGATCAACAAGTTTATTACCGACCGATCGTGGATCCACAGAGTAGCAAAAGCTTAGTAGAGGTCGAGTGATATCCGTAAAGATTCTGAAAGTGAAAGGTACCAGGTACCTCATTTAGAATGGCAGTTTTAAATGAGGTACCTGGTACCTTTCAGTTTCAGTTTTAGGCTAAGCTAGTGCTAGTAGTTATAATAATAATAATAATAATAATAATAATAATAATAATAATAATAATAATAAATAATAATAAATCAATAATATGGTTATTTATATAACGCCAGTATCCTTCAGGCTCTGGCGTTCATGGTGCTTTACACATATTACCCTGGTCGTAGCCGAGCTGCCAAAGTAAATAGCGTTCAAGCATATCAGGTACCCATTTACACCTGGGTGGAGAGTGGCTCGGCGGCCGGGCGGCGAGTTTTTAGCCAATTTCGCCTGGGCACCGCTTGTTTTTAGGGCATCGCTCGGTCGCCGCTGAAGTTTTAGCGCGAAGTTAAAATTCGGAGGCGCCTGCTCACTTTTCACTCGCAGCCTAAAATACGCGCGGTGCCCGGGCGTTCGCCGCCCGGGCACCGACTTAATTGAGCCTTCGCCGTCGAGCGATTTAGGTCTAATTTTGAAGCCGCTAAGTCAAAGGCTTCCGAGCGGTCTCCGCCCAGTCGCTGCCCGGTCGTCGCAGGGAAATTAGTCGGTCACTGGGCGGCGAGTTCAAAATCGGTCGGCAGCATTTGACCTCGCATCTTCGATTTTTGACCTATATCGCTCGACGGCGAACGCTCGATTAGGTCGGTGCCCGGGCGGCGAACGCCCGGGTAACGAGCGTATGTTGGTGCCCCGCCGATCACCGGCCGGCCACCGGGCAATTTCTTTAAAATCAGCCGGTGGCCGATGGGAGACCGCTCAGAAAATCTGTGAGTCATCAGTCGGTCACTGCCGGCACGCCGCCTGGAGAAGCTTCCTGATTTATCCCAGTTTTGACCTAAAATCGACCGGCGATTGACCGGAAATAGACAGGGAACTACAGCCTGCTCGACTTCTCCCAAAAATTGTTGGGCTATGCCCAAATTCCAGCAGCGACCGAGCAGGCTACATATTGGTCGGTCGCCGCTCTGAGTTGTGACCATAGCTTATCTACTAGTCCACAACATGTCTACATTATTACGCTATATATACGTATTCGATCCATTGCTTTAACACTGAAGTTTGTGAAGATGAAACAAAAGCCTAGAAAAGGAACCTTGCTAGATATTACCACTTTAAATGTACAAATACAGCACCATTACTAAAACATGTTCGTTTAATTTCAAAACTTGATTCATCTATCTAACCTTTGAAAAAAAATCATGATTTATTCCTTTTTATTTTTTCCTCGTTTGGGAATTATTGGCTAACGTGTCTGTGCCTATGATTTTTTGATTTTTTTTTTTTAGAATAGAGGCGATTAATACGCTCTTTCTAACCAAGGAACCTATATTGGTTGCGCTACACTGTATCTATAAATATAATAGAAAACAATCGTTAGTCAAAGTTATCAACATTCGTCTACTTGATACGTCTCGTCAATGGCTCTCAAGCAGGTAAATACCTGCTTGAGAGTTCTCGGACACGCTCTCTTCTAGGTGATCTATCATTTACTGCCTGTGCATCGAGATTGTGGAATGGTCTTCCCCAAATCCTTCGCTCTTGTCACCAGTTATCCACTTTTAGAACTCAACTAAAGACATACCTATTTCAGAGTGCTTACCATTAGTCACTACTTTTTTTTGTCTTTCCTAGTTAGAATTATGAATATACATTTTTGGTAGTTTTTCAGGCTCATCCGCGCCTTTGATTAGGCAACTAGATATTGGCGTTTTTTAAATTCCTGGATTGGATTTTGGATTGGAACTCTCTGTGATAACAGGTGGGATTTTTTTCCAAGCATGGGTGGTTTGTAGGATGCTGGGCTTCGACGGTGCCCTCAATTGCCACGGTCGGCTAAGTTTGGTCAGGGCTCTGGGCGGATTCTTCTACCTTATGTCGAGTGTGAGGGAACAGAAGACATCCTAGCAGACTGCGCTCATGGAGGAGTTGGAAATTATACTTCATGCGGTCATGCAAGGGATGTAGGCGTCATTTGTTATTCCGGAGGTAGGAGTTTTTGGTCCGTATTCAACATAGAAACCGTTCAAACCTGAACAAATCCATCCGAAATGGAGGAAGTTTCCGGTTAATATATATATCTGTAGCGCTTTTCTCATCTTAAGAACGAAATATAGGCTGTATTAACTATCTTCTTTATCACTACCCATACTTATCTCAGGACTCTTAGGCGTCTGCTCTCGAGGATTGTGGGCTAAAAAAACAACCTTATATGCGCTTTAACCATAAAGTTTTAACTCTTTTGGTCTTAATAATAATAATAATAATAGTGGGTTCTTGTATAGCGCTCATGTCAGTCAGATTTGACCCTCCTGGCGCTCCCGATTATTATTACCCTGGCTTTAGCACGGCTTCCATACGGCGCTCTAGCATTTCAAGAAAAAAATTACTTTCAGGTACCCATTTACTTCACCTGGGTGGAGTGTGTAGATCAATGTCTTGCCAAAGGAAATTAGTGCGGCGGCGGGACTCGAACCGCGGACCTTGTGATCGACAGTCCGGCGACGTATCCACTCTACCACAACACCTCCACATGGTATCAAGAGAAAAATCCTCTCACCCCCTGGTTCTCCCCCACAGATCCATTTGAAGTTCGTCTCGTTGGTGGATTAAACGATGCTGAAGGCAGAGTAGAGGTATTGTACGATGGATCCTGGGGAACCATCTGTGATTCGTGGTGGGACCTGAGAGACGCGAGGGTGGTTTGCAGAATGCTTGGGTTTGATGGAGCCTTGAACGCACCGAGATCTGCACGGTTTGGCCAGGGCTCTGGTCGTATCCTGCTAAAGTATGTCACCTGTGACGGAACTGAAGACAACCTGGCTGACTGCACTCATTCAGGGATTGGACATTACTCATGTAGTCATACAAGGGATGCAGGAGCCATCTGCTACTCAGGACGTATGTTTTCTCTGTAATTTATCATTGGAAGTAGTCCAGCTACCGGACAATAATTTTCATTGGGTGCTTATTGGATGGGCACGAATATCGGAATAGTTATTTATTAGCGACTTTGAGGATTAAACTTTGCTCTCATTAACAATGAATTTTGATGTATAAACAATTTAAATTGAAAATTACATACTTGACGATTTACTAGTAATCGGTCGTTTGTTGTACGGGGGCAAAATGGTTCTAGCGGATTTTACATGATAATATTCAAATGTGTTTCTCGAAAGAAAGGTATTTTAATTCCGACATGACGGTTTTGTATGGGGAAGCAATTACAACTTATAATAATATTACAATAATAACTTCCCTTATTCTACGCATGTATATATCAAGCCGACTATGCAATTTATCCCTTTCATCCTCTACGGCCGGCATTACGTTTGAAGTTAATTGTTACGTAGTTCTTTTAGGATATCTAAATGGAATCAATTGCAAATATATTATAAGTGCCCTCATAATATGTTATTGAAAGTGAAAGGTGTGGTAATATCATCTAAAACGACCTTTTTACCACGCTCTTCTCTACTAGTTCATCCAAAGCCATTTGAAGTTCGTCTTGTCGGTGGGTCAAACAATGCTGAAGGCACAGTAGAGATCATGCACGATGGATCCTGGGAGACACTCTGTGATGTTGGCTGGGATCTGAGGGACGCGAGGGTGGTTTGCAGAATGCTGGGGTTTGATGGAGCCTTGGACGCACCGAGATCTGCTAGGTTTGGTCAAGGCTCTGGTCGTGTTCTGCTAAAGTTTGTCAGCTGTGACGGAACAGAAGACAGCATAGCTGATTGTGCTCTTGCAGGGGTTGAAAGTTACTCCTGCGGCCATACAAGGGATGCAGGCGCTGTTTGTCATTCGGGAGGTAGGTTTTTTTTGTTAAGGCTAGTCGATAGAGTAAATATGTCTAATTAAATCGCCTGCATATACGCCTAGAGGTGTATTTTGCATGCCCTGTAGTCAGTCAATGAGGTCGGCCGCAAAAAACTGACTTCCGCAAACAAATTATTGGGGGGTTTCCTTACTTCGACATTTCACCTTTATTTTTTGTTTAATAATAAAGGGATTGCTCTTCTCCAAATATTTCTGATCACGTGTAGTGCTCTAAACCAATCCATGTACTGGCATATTTTAGGAGGAGTACATAATTACATTTCCTTGTAAGAGTATGTACATATATAACATCAAACGATTTAGTTTCTTTGGTATACTTAGTTTTTGTCGGTTGGTAGCACGTCAGCTACTTGTGTTAATAAACATACAAACCCTATTCACCACTGTTTGTGTTGACCAATGTTTCATGTATGGGTTTTTTTAACGAATATCAATCTTCATGAATAAATCTTTTGCACACACGTTTGTCAATTATAAAATCCTTTTCATCCTGACCGTCTAGATCCATTTCAAGTTCGTCTCGTCAATGGATCAAACGATGCTGAAGGAAGAGTAGAAATACTTTACGATGGATCCTGGGGAACTATCTGTGATGACTGGTGGGATTTAAAAGATGCGAGGGTTGTTTGTAGAATGATGGGGTTTAACGACGCAATAGCTGCGCCTATTTCTGCAAGGTTTGGTCAAGGACCTGGCCATAGTCTTCTGACATCTCTCGGCTGTAGGGGGAATGAAGATAACTTGGCAGATTGTTTTCATGCAGGTGTAGGACGTTCTCACTGTAGTCATAGTAGTGATGCAGGCGCTTCTTGCTCCTTAGGAGGTAAGATTTTAATATGGAAATTCTGATCGTCATCATTTTCTATCCCGTCTGGATCGGCCTATGCTTCTTGATTTTATACTTTTCTGGTGTTAATGGAGATGAGAATTTCATATTCATAAAACTGTCAGATTGAGATATGTTTTACACATTTCTACATGTGTTCCTGTAGATTAAAGATTTTCTTTTAAGCTGTGGCTAAAGTGCTCTTTAGCGCGTACTCCTAACATGTGTTTGTCAATTGTCACCAAGTATTTCCAACATACCGTTCTATGAAATAATTTGTTCAGAATTGCGTTGATAATCGCTAAACATTTCTAATAATTTTCTGATTTGACCAATATGAATCTGTATTCTTATGCTTTACATTTCAGTTCAACTTGTCAATGGAGCCCATGGATACGAAGGAAGAGTTGAGATACTACACGAAGGTTCTTGGGGGACTGTATGCGACGATTTATGGGACCTGGACGACGCTAAGGTTGTATGTCGACAGTTAGGATTTGATGGTGCTGTGGCTGCTCTACCCCAAGCCAGATTTGGTCAAGGCTCTGGTGATATCTTTCTGGATGGTGTTCAGTGCAGTGGGACAGAAACCAGCCTCAGATACTGCCAGCATAAGGGAATAGGTGTTCATCATTGTACACACGAGGGGGGTGCCAGCGTTATATGTAAACGTGGAGGTAATATCATAGAGCCGTTATTTACACACAAAAAACAATGTAAATAGCAGGATACAGATCGTTCGAAAAGGAGGACAATTATATTATACGTTTGTAAGCACGATAATAAAACAACCGGGTAACGTCGTTATAAAATAAACAAGATTACATTCACAACACAGCTCCCCTGAAATAAAGTTTGCATTTTAATCCGTAAATCGAAATTAAGAAGAAGAAAAAATCGCAAATCTTGCGGTTTATGAAAACTCACGTCGCTTGATTTTGTAAAAAGTCATGTCACAAAAGTGAACATTATATGAATCATTTTAAGTAAAAAGAATAGACTTGTTTTTATTCAGTATTTTTATATTTGTTATAGATGTGTTTATTAATTTTCTTTTCCATGAATATTTATCGGTACAGAAAGCCAAATTTATTGTTTCGAAACATCTTTCTAGGTTTGAGGACTTACTCGGACATGATCACCTCTGATGAAATACCGCCAACGTACACAAACAAGCTATTGCCCAATGGACACGAAACTACAATAGTTCCACCAAGACAACAAGGACACAAGGTCATTACCACTACATATCCGCTTAACACAAGTAAAATTGGAAATTTAAAATCAACTGTAAACCCAATTCTACAAGACGATCTCCGGATGATAATTTTATTTGGGCTGTGTATTTTATCATTTAGCATCATTCTAATCGCATTGTTTGGGTACTGTATTTATAGGTATAAAAAGAGAATGACTGCTAGGAATTTGAATACAGAAATATATATGGACGTGACGACTATATCGTCAATGCAAGCTCTGTCAGTTGGTTCTGGTAACCAAGACTTGAATGCTCCACCTGAATTACATGAAAGACTTGAAAACGATGTTTGTGGTCACCATTATGAATCAAATATAAAAGATATAAAAGATAATTTAGAGGAGTTCCAAGAAAATGCAGGCATGAAAACGGTTTACCAAACACCTCAAAGTGATAGAGGACTGTGACATAGACGGAAATATTCTTCCGAACACAGAAAGACCTTTGAAAAATGGAAAGTCGGTATCGGATAAGAGAAACCATGTTGGTAAAATGGATATGCCAAAACCTCCTGGTGAAAATGCAGACACGATGTCTTCGCCCGGATGCATGAAGGTAAACATGAAACATGATTATATGGAAATGAAAACAGTTTACCAAAAGCCAAAAACGGGGACGGACTTAGATGTTGATGGATACCTCCTTCCACACACAAGAACCTCGTTAAATGATGGTGATTCAGTAACGAATGAACTAACTCGTGAAAATAACGACAAGGAATCGAACATGAAACCGCTTGTACTGGAGGTGATGGGAACACCAACTTACCGCAAGCTACGACACGTGTAAAGAAAGAGATACACAAGTACATGGATATGTAAACTGTTTACCAAAAACCCGCAACAGGAAACGACACAGATCTCGATGGTTATCCTAGTGCTATGCTACAGACTGAACTATAACGAACAGAAGCGGAGCAGAAGATGAACATTCCGATGAAAACAGGGACAATTAACTTTGGATGTGTATGTCAAGAGAACATGAAGACAACTCGAGGATTCCAGTTTGTCAACCCATGAAACAATATGACAGCTAAGAATCCATGTACATAATGCTATGGTCACATTACCTAAAAGTAGCCTGCTCGGCGGCCGGGCGGCGAGTTTTGAGCCAATTTCGCCCTGGCACCGAGCGGCGGCCGCCCGTGCACCGCTTGTTTTTAGGGCATCGCTCGGTCGCTGCTGAAGTTTAAGCGCGGAGTTAAAATTCGGGCGGCGCCTGCTCACTTTCACTCGCTGCCCAAAGTATGCTCGGTGCCCGGGCGGTCGCCGTCCGGGCGCCGACCTAATCGAGCGTTCGCCGTTGAGCGATTTAGGTCAAAAATCGTAGCCGCTAGGTCAAAGGCTGCTGAGCGTTCGCCGCCCGGTTGCTAGGTCGGTCACTAGGCGGCGAGTTCAAAAATCGGTCAGCAACCTTTGACCTAGCGGCTTTGATTTTTTACCTAAATCGCTCGACTGCGAACGCTCGATTAGGTCGGCGTCCGGGCAGCGAAAGCCCGGGCACCGAGCGTATTTTGGCGCCCCGCCGATCACCGGCCGGCTGCCGGGCAATTAGCCGGTGGCCGGTGGGAGACCGCTCGGGTATCGTGGGTCATCGGTCGGATTCGCCCAGTTTTGACCTAAAATTGACCGGCGACCGACGGGAAATCGACAGGGCACCGCCCAGGCATCGCTGGGGCTCTACAGCCTGCTCGACTTCTCCAAAAAATCGTTGGGCGATGCCTAAATTCCAGCGGCGACCGAGCAGGCTACTAATCGGTCGGTCGCTGCTCTGATTTGTGACCATAGCTTACCATCATTTTAAAGAAACACACTAAAAGGAGATACAAATGTATTATTATCGTATATATATCAACCATTTATTTTTAATTTAGAACAGGATAACCTGTCATGCACAAACTCTAAATATTGTATCCAAACTTGTCATGTGACCATCCTGTTACAATGTATGTCTGACTTTTTTTTCAACACAACCAAGTTATTAATACATTCAAATTCAATTTATTCTTTGTAATTTAGCAGAAGCAATTTGTATATAACGATCATCAGATAAAACAACTTAGAACCAGGGAAAGTGTAATGGATAGAATAACCCACCAAGAGTCGCTTAGAAGTCATCCGTGGCACTGCTTGTCTTTTGTTTCCCCTACCTTAATTCCCTTAATCCCGCTCCAAGACCGCACAGCTTATGTAAATGGAGTGGTCGACTTCGACACGCAATATATGTTTTATTTGTACAAACCGACTTGCAACAATAACTTTCTATGTTTTTCAATCTATCTTCCGAAACCAATCTCATATTTCTGCCTTAAAAGTCATGAACATACAAACAAAACGTTTTTAGGGGTTCATCTGGGTGTGTGTGCGTGCGTGTGTGTGTGTGTGTATGTGTTTGTAAGTATTGGCACATCTACATTTTAACCCAGTAATCGATGTCTAAAGCCGACCAAGTAAATAACAAATGTACACAGAAATACAAAAAATCAAGTATATTTATACACTGAATATACAAGGTCACGTAACTTAGCTGAGAGATTAATACTGATGCTCAAGTTCTGATAAAGGACGCCACCTTTGGCGCTAACAGTCACATCCCTATGTGAACATTCGTGTTAATAAATCAATGCAATATGCTTCAGTTTCCATCTCTCACCTCCATGCCCTTGTCACAAGAAAATATATGCAGTGATACTAAAATGGACACTACCCCCCCCCCCTCTCCCTCTCTCCCTCTCTCCCTCTCTCCCTCTCTCCCTCTCTCTCTCTCTTTCTCTCTCTCTCTACAAGGGGAGGGGGGCAAATTCATTTGTGTTAAAGCTTGTCCGCAAATTAACAACCGTTTTATGTAAACATTTCCAGGTCTATTTTGACAACCTGATAACGAAGTTCTTTGCTGGTATTTTCTTTTTAATTAAATTTTATTTGCATTTTAATCCAATATGCTTCTTAAGTCCATTTATAATTCATTTTTCTGTTTTGCTTGTTCGTGTGTTGAAAAGTTCTGATATAAGTTGTTGATGAATCTGCATGCTTTATCAGCATTCCACATTGAATCAGTCTCACGATGCTCCCAGTCCTGTTTCCCATTCTATCCCGTCTCTCTCTCTCTCTCCCTCTCCCTGCATATGTTACTCCCTCCTCGACTCCTACAAATTCTTTTTTCGTTTCAGTGTATCTTATTCATAACAATCATAATAGTAATAATAATAGCAATACAAATAATGATCATGACATATGAGATTTGTAAGGCGCCAGATGCACTTAAAATTAAAGGCTCACTTGTGCAGACAAAAATTAAAACACATGAACGTCATCAGAATAACAAACAAAAGAAAAACAGGAGTATATGAAAGAACATACAAATATCAAAGTGAAAATTTGATTGTATGTACCGCCTGTGTCTCATTTGATTGAAAGTACAAGTGGCTACTCACTAATTAAATAATAATCAACGCTTATCCAAGAAGAAGAAATTTGATTACCAAGTTTGTCTTTGATCATCATCTACATGGATCTGGAAATTAAATTTTCACCAAGTTCTTGATCAACAATGCGTATAAACATTAGGTCAGTTGCTGTAATGAAAGGAGACATCGCCAGACTGTCTATCAAAGACCCGTACGGACTGCTATTCATTATGCACGACTCGAGTCACGACCCAGCTCACACCTAACGAGTCAAGGGAAAGGTGCCCAAACACTCATGCACATTTACTATCACAGAGCCCAATCATTAACCAAAGGGCGATGGATGTCACACTGACGTGAATATGACCTTATGGGACTGTATAGTGTTTCCTCACCGTCTCGTCGAAATAAATAGGTTACGGTCATTCACTGCCCAAGAAACACGGTCACTGTTTGCACACAAAGACCTGTATTTAGGAAAGGCGTCACAATTAATTACACATATGTTTCTTTATTTACTGGGCGAGTTGCCATTTATTCAAAATTGAAAGGAAACGCATGATTGTTAGTGTAGTTGTAAATGACCCCTTATTTGCAGATTAAAAAAAAAAATGTTTTAAACAAAATATGATCCTTTTTGCATAAAAAAAAATACAAAATGTACTCTAAAATAACCCCTTTTCGGCTCATCGGGTACAAATTCACAAAAAGTACCATATTTTGTCGAAATCTGCATTATGTTGTAAGAGTCCCATTTTTTTCTTTGAAACACATGTATCCGATCCTTTTTCTGAGTTTCTTGCTCTTTAAACAAAATTGCCCTTTTCTCAAACGCAAAACTCCTGAAAATTGCCCCCTTTTCCAGACATTTTTATCAACAGCACAAAAGGTCATATGAAGTGACACCACCGAGGGAGAGGTTCGAAGAAAAAATCATGGCGTACAACAGTCACTTCCAGGTTCAGTTGAGAGGAGATTTGCAAATGTATGCCTAAAACGGATCATAATTATGTTATAAATATTCCCCAGGGAACGGAGATGGTGCACATTTTGCGTGAATGAATCCGATGACCGGGGTAATATCTGTCAAGCGCTTAGAGACGGTATTTCGTATTAACTGCTCTATAAATCCAGCTTATTATTATCATTACTAATGTTCAGACCAAACGAATCGAGATCCCATTACCATTTTCATCAGGAAGTGCCGGGCATATCATACTCTTATAAATTCATGAACTTGATTTGCTAATCATTTTCATCTCCTCAATAGGCGCTGTCAAGCTCAACAAGGACAATGTATATTAGATTGGATGATAATACCATGAATTGTAATCATTATATCAATATGATACGTATTTTCCCAAGGTCATCATCATTTTCCAATCAAATTAAAAGGACACTAGTTAGTATCCTGTCCGTACGTTACACCTTTTTTAAAATGTATTTTGTTATTATTTTGAGGGACAATGAGCTTTATCAAAACATTGTTTCCTATCTTCATCTTTCCGTTTCTCCACCTACCCATCTATTCTCTGGTTTGATTTGATTCATAAAAACCTCTGTTTCAATAATTAGCATATAATATATAATCATGTTGAACCATCATTGCGTATTCTAAAATTCTTGATGTAACTTATTTTGATTGTATATATATTGTGATGGTTGAACAATAAATGAATTGAATTGAATTGAATGTAGTAAACGTTTACATGTATATTAATCAAACATGAAGAATTCGAGAAGTATATTTAATGAATATTAATCACATTTAATTAAACGTTTATCAACGCATATCTTTCTCAAGCTCACCATAAACCATCATCTTCTTCATCACATACCTCTCTCTCTCTACCTCTCTGGCTATAACATTTTCATCCCACTGGTTATCGGAAAAATCGTTTGTATACACCTTTTCATATTGCTGTGCTTGCAATACTGCTGAAGGCACAAGTATATTTCCAATTTGTGTTAGACGAATGTTTAGAAAACGCCTATATGCTTCCTTTTCTAACAACAAATCGAATTTGATTTCGAATGTGAACTCTACACTAATTTTAAGGTTGGTAGAAGCCTTAATTACACGTTAGAATCACTCCCAACTAATGACTGTATAACTATATAACTCTATACTTATATCGCCAAACAAGTGCAACGAATTACTTGCGATGATGAATATAACTCCATGCGTAATGGGGAACGTCAATAAAAAATAATTAATATCTAGGCATCATGATTAAGCTAAGTAGAATCCTTGACTTGGTTATTTCTCGTAATGCAGATTTTAGTGTTGTTACTATTCGTGTAATTCAACGCTAACAAGATAAAGAGGATTCGCATTCCCCTCATCCAGTTACTTCATTCTATATCCGACGGCATTGGAAGACTTGACGAGTCTGGCGGAACTTCGAAGTTAAGTACAAATCAAATTAGAAAAGAGAAAGTGTATCACGTATGCCTGATTGAATATGTGGATTTAAGTTAAATTGTATGATTGCCTCGAGCGACGGTTGGGCTTTATTTGGTTGTCTTTAAACTTCGCGTAAGTAATTCCAATCACACGATGCAATATAATAATAATAATAATAATAATGAACGTTACTTGTATAGCGCATACCACTGACAGAAAGAAAGTCCCTATGAGTTTAGGAAAGAAGGAAATAGAGATAGGGCAGAATAGAAATGAACATTTATGCCATATAATGCATCATTCCTGCTCTGTTTCTTTATATTTTTACATACAGCTGCATCGCTCCTACTAATTACTCTTCTCCCACTATTGTGTTCCCGTTATTCTTTAGTTTGATATACCCCAAAATAACTTGTTGAAATCAAGTTTAACATGCTTATTGTCAAACTCTAACGATGAAATTATTGCATGATTTGGATGCACTAATAACCACCGCCAAGGGTAACTCAATCATGTATACATAGACTCGTAACAAATTTATATTATGCGAATGAAATCATACTTCTTTAGGTAAGGGATTGGGTTTGAATTTCACTCACCCACATGTCTTGCAATATACATTAAGATTTATCGTCAGATGACACCGAAGTATATCTGTGCCATAGAAAAGTGATTTCAAGGTTTTGCGTTTAACACTCTGGTCGTTTTTGTATGATGATTCAATATCATTACAATGAACCAAATATCATGAATATTTGCGCAGAAAGTAAGAAATCCAGTAACCCTCTGACGATAGCGTGCCCCTATACAGCCAAAGTTAATAAGCTTTCAGGATAATTGCAACCTCGATCAAAGCTGGAACTCTCCGTCTCTTTTCGTCACAGACGCAATCATGCATTGGCCATTATTTTATGAAGGGAATGATTCTTTTACTATCCGCCCGTGAATTGGAACTACTCCCAATGCCTTTCAGTAATTAGAAAAGGATAAATTATTGACGAGCTGCCGCGCAACAGCTTAATGGAGACTTACATATCGGGTGGGGGTATTATACAACGTTATACAAGCCTTTTTTTATACACCGTCAATCGGTTGACAGATAAATTTGTAATCATCGATTTTCAATAAATCGAAGTATAATATTGTCAGCCGTTATGCGGCGTGATTTGTGTCTGATTGAAAGAAAATAAATTCACGGAGTGTGATTTTTCATAAGACATGACTTATTCCAAGGAGTAAATTAAGAATTTCGAAAAGTCAATGAATATGTAAAAAAGTGAAAAAAATATTACCCACAGACAGGATTTTATGTAACACTTTATTGCGCTGCACAGTTTTCAGGAAAATGAATCACATAATGCAGAATCTAATTGCTGTGATTTTAATATACTTTTTCTTAAGGGTGTAATCACTTTTGTTGGATACTGTATTGGAAAATAATACTGTTAATTATTTTATGTCGTTTATGTAAAAATGGAACTCGACCATGCAGTAGACCTTTAATTTGGCCGTTGGTGGTGGGTCCCTATCCGACCGACTTGCGACGAACTAGTCAATCTCCAATTCATCACGGGTGTTACCTGTCATCGTAAACATACCACTCACCTTTAATACCCCCCAAATCGCCAACACTGCTTTAGATAAGGCTCATTCAGATATGGTATAAATATTTATAACTGAATATATATATACGTGCTGTGAAAACAGAAATGATAACAAAATCAACAACTGCATCGGTAAACCGCGGTGTTTCTTTTTATTATGTAAATGAATGGCAACTGCATACAACAAAACTACTCGTCTTCACAGAGCTTTGTGGTATATAATGCACAGAAACATGAAGGTATTACTTAAAAACCGCAGCGGTTTACCGCGTTATATCTGATCGAGAGTTAAAGGTCCTTTGGGACGGATCCCATACAGCTCTACGGATCATGTGCCAAATGAGGATACGCTTGTAGACAAACTCATCATCCCTCTCGGAGGCCCCGCAACTAAATCTTTGGGAAATGAGGATACCGAGTTACTGGCATTGTATTTCACCTGTCTTCTAGAATGATCACGTTTGGGTCATTTTTGTTTGTGGAGACCATTTTACTTCATTTCAAGCAGCTTAAGATGGCATTGATCTTTATTTGTTTACTTCTTTATTCATTGATTTAATTTCCTGATTTTTCGACAAAGGACAAAGGCATTATTGTATGAATGTCATCTTAGGTGGGACCTTTTTCTTTAAGCGCAAAAAAACTTTTTAATCAAAAATGTTTTACTTTATATTATAATTCGTTACTGTTACCATTATTTGTATAACTATTATCATTACCATAATTTGTATTATTATTATTATCATCATAACCAATACTATCAAAAGTGTTAAGTAGTAGTAGAAATATGAGGAGGAGCAGAAGGAATAGTCAGTAGTAGCAGTAGTAGTCATAATAGTAGAAGAAGTAGTAGGAGTAGCATTAGTATAAGTAGTAGTAGTAGAATCAGAAGTAGAAGTTAAACAAAATAGTTGAAGAAGTAGTAGTAGTAGTAGTAGAAGTAGTAGTAGTATGATACCAAGCTCAGAAGCAGAAAACAATCTTGATTCGGTTGAAGGGATGTCAACGCTAACCACATTATAATTTTCGAGCAAAAAATAACACCAACGTCCGCCTATAGCTAGAAATCTTCAACAATACAATTGGAAAACTTTTCTCACATATATTTTATACATTCAAAATTAACTCATGCACAAGTTATTACTTGGCGACTCAAAGTGCTCTATTAATAGCCAATTATGTTAGATACTTAGATTGCTTGATATCTATGATATTGTATAGAAATACACTGGGATTCCTGGCAGCAAAACAACTTCTGAATTCAGTTTCAAATATCCAATTCAGATATAGATGATACACACCAAATAGAAAGAAACACTTCCATCCTGTTCATTTGAAAGATATGTAATATGAATTTAGGTTTTTATGAAATGTCGTCCAAGTATAATGGTTTCCTCAGAGATATCGAATTTCTCCATTTTGAAACATGATAATTCACGAACACACCGCAACAAGATAGGTTCGTGTTTCCCTGTTTGAAAGGTATACGTTAGAAAGAAGTAGCTCGCAGACTTCGGGTGAGCATGGTGAAATCGATTCCATGTTTTACCCAAAAAAGGAATAAAGGGTAGACCTATGTTGTCTAGATAGTGCTCGGCCTCGACGCTGGTAAAAACTGCTCGTGCACTCGTGTTACACCAAGATGAATTTTAGAGATAAGGAAAAATTAAATTTAGGAAAGGAAAGCTGAGAGAATTGTTGATTGGTAGCCGTGAGGAGTATACTCGAGAATTTTCGTCCCCCGAATTTTTGACATTTTCAGGGACGCCTCTTTTCAACACTAAGAACAAAACGTATTTGGGTTACAAGTACATTTGGTTCTCAATGCATACATATTATTAGCATGTAGTTGCGGTGTTTATCCTTATTCAAACAAGTTTAGTTCTATCGGAGACCATTATGTACCGGTAGGAACGTTGGTTCAAATTCGTTACCATTCTGACGGCATAATGATGACAGAATCTGGAAACGCTTCATCTGGTTACGTTAATTACGAATCATGCTACTTTTAGATTAACAGGTGATGATGGCGGGAAACTGGTTACATATGTATTTGTACACAACCTGTATATACAGTGCGTCCCGGAAAAAAACTAAACCGAGAAAGAAGAGGAAAGACTTAATGCATGGCTAATTGTCAGTGAAACGGAGTTAAGTCTTTTGTCAACCATGTTTGTTGCTACTGCAGGCAGCCAGTGAAAACGATTTCGTTTATTAAAATTATGGAAATACAAGCATTACTCTGTTATATCTAGCTCATTGTTCCTGATTAAGATGTCATTATGAAAGGGCAGAAAATGAACTTTCTAGAAATTTTTTCTCTTCGAAACTCAGACACCGTTCGCCAAATGACTTTTTAATCACAAATATGCATGATATGAGTTGCATCAAATGAAAGGGAAAGATCTAAGCTTTATAAATATGTGTCATTTATTAATTATAATTGTGATTAAGTTATGATAAAGCATCGATAATTCTCGGTTTTGTTTTTTCTGGGACGCGCGTATACTCTGAACCTAACTTCTTCCGCAAGCGTTACTAAATCCTTCAACATAAATTTGATACAGCAGACATTAGGTATCCAACATGCTGATAACACCGCATTTGAATAATGAAGTTAGTATCCATAGTTCTGGCAGGAGTCAAAGTAGATCATCTGCCTTCGTTCTACCGGATCTCATGATGGATAGAGGATGATTTAAGCATTAAATGAAACCGGGAGGAGCATGACTAAAGCTACTTGTCGTATCCAATCAACGTCGCGACAAATTCATCAATTCTTCAAAATTCGACTCAAGGCTATCCGCGAATGTTGATGATCGGGTGAATTTTGTATGGTGGCTTCGAAATTTCCTTAAAACATAAAGAAATATGTAGCTATGGATACTTATTTCGATCATGCTGGTTGAATTTTGTTTCTTCTTCATGCATCCATCGAGTTATTTCATCCAAAATTGACACGAAACATAAATGATAAGAAATCACGCCTATAGCAATAAGCCTGGTATAATCATCATAGTAGTTTAAAATAGTACATTAAATCATATTTCAAATAAATGCATCAAACTTTCAATGCAAATGGCGTTGCCCTTAAAAGGACTTTATTCTAGAGCCTTCATTTCATTCCGTTTGACACCAGTCAAAGCAGTGAGATGACTCATGTGGTTCGAAGCATAATCGGAAATGCAATGTTTCTAGAGATTATTGCTTTGTTCTAGTGACAAAGTTACTTTCTTCTTCTTCTCCTACTTCTTTTTCTCCTTCTCCTTCTTCTTCTTCCTGTTTGTTGACATCTATTTCTTTTGTAAGAGTGATTTCAAGAATTCAACATGTCACCTGACATACGAAATACGTAAACAGGTAAGGCTTTCGAGAACATGGGCCAACATCGAATAACGACATGAGAGAAGTTTACCTTTAAAAAAAATACCCTCAATAAAGGGTACATTATAATATGCACTTCAGATCACGGACTATACCATTTTGTGTAGATTAAACCTTAAGTACTCCCAAGAGAGGCGTTCACAACGTTGACGTACCAGTCCGCTGAAATAATGGCGACTATCACAGCTATCATAAAAGTCACTTGGGCGATTACTTTCTCTCTCCAAGCTATGTATTATGATACTACTCTCGTTATTGCTTTAATCCTCCGAGGATACAAATAAATCACGTCGAACTTTCTCTTCAACCAAAATGAAAAATTGGGAACGAGTTCAGATGAGAGATTTTTTTCGCCGGTCAATTTCAAGTCTTGATCATCTTTAAGTTTGTACTGCAGTGGGAGATTGGTAACAATATACTGGTCACATTAGGACTGCTTCGATGATTCCGAAAATTGAAAAATGTATCTCTTGTTTCTAGAATAATGCGTTCCAACTCACCTTCTGACCGGGAGGTTCAAGAACTCGAAACCAATTCAATGTGTTCGTACATTTTGGTAAGGCAATAATCCTCATTACCAAGTCCCTCGGAGAGGACCTGAAACCATCGGTCCCCTGTTTGCTTACTTATAAGCATTCATATGCTTTCTCAGCAGTCAGTACAGTAATCAAACATAACCATGTATCAATTATTAAAGCGAACTCAGTAATTTTCTGATCATTTTCGGCGATTCTTTTTCATCGAATAGATCATTATTTGTATAACAAAAGCAAACAGGATATCATAAATCGAAGATATTTTACGCCGTCAAAATAATAAGCAAGTCCTCTACTCGATCATCCGGTAAGAACAACAAGTCACGGTCCATTCAGTATAGAAATCTATTTTCGTTATTTACAAACTAGCGATATTTGCTTTTATTGCTGGAATAGCTTTAGCATCGCGGCGCCGAAGCGAAGAGGTACCGCAAGGGATTATCTTCTGAAGACGTATGCATGGACTGATTACATGCGCGATCGACTTTATTTTCTTCATGATTGAAATCATGAGTAGACACGTTGTGAAATGAGTGACATAAGTCTGTCTATTTGGAGATTATATTGCGAATTTTTAAAAAATGGGTCGATTTTTTTTTTAATGCGATTGTGATTGATTTCATTTGATTTTGATTTGATTTATTGGTTTATTCATTTATTACTTTTATTTATTTCTTTAGTTTAGCACGTGTTGGATGGAACACCCTGTTCTTCAAAGGGGTTCACTCACATTAAACAAAAAACAAAACAACACGATCACAAATTTCAGAAAATCAACGAGAATACTACGCATTGCCATGTACCGAAAAATCATAAATACTACCGAAAAAAAATAAAACCACAGAAGTAGTTTTCCAATATATTATTTCACTCCTTTCTTGTAAACCAGTTTTGGGCTTACATTTACAGGAGACCACAATCATGTGGGATTATAATGTAATTTGCAACAAACAAATATTGATCTTCAATATGATCAGAGATGTTGTAAAGATATCAAATCAAAGGCATTTTTTAAATGTGCGCATGAATGGAAACTGCACTCAACAAAAGTCGGACGCGTTTATTCACTGAGCCGTGTGTTAAATAGGAAAAGGAAGAATAACGCATATAACACTTTATGTACAAGTTCTATAATGTAGTCATTTAAAAAAGAAGATCCGCCGCAGTTCTGATGCGTCATATCTGAACGCATCCTTAGAGCATACGAGTGTGCCCGCTTGACGTCTATCAACAGTCTCCTCATCATTGGAATTGTATGTAAACATTCTGCAAAACGTAGAATCCAATTCATTTGAAATGTTATTTGCAATTTGGTGGAAAGGGAGCGACCTAAACATAGTCAACATGAGAAAAATCTATAGTCCAATTTCACGAAAAGTCATCTTCAAGCTTGGTTACCAATTCGTGATGTATACAACCCGATTGATTTGATTACCACGCTATGAATAATCATGAACGATTTCTAACTGATGTGACATTATTCCGTGGATGATTGTAAATTGTGCACACTATTGCCGGGGCTTGAAACCATATGACCAGGCTCTCTCTCTCTCTCTCTCCTCCTCCTTCCCTAACTTTCTCTCACGCAGTCTCCATGATGATTCCAAACACGATCACATGTCAAGTACTTTTGAAAAATCGACTCTAGAGCAATTTATGTACCCTATATATCCCCAAAAGTCATAATTGGATAACGTCCTAAAATGTAATGTTGGCACATTTCAAAGGATGATGGACAAGGGTAATGAAATTGCCGTGATTTTCCGGAAATCTTCGCGATTGTGTTCCACCCCCTTCTCCACAGCTTATTGTTTGCTTCGTTATATTTTCATCATGTTCTATTTCACGGTTTAGAAGTTTATCTATCTCAAGCTGAACTTTGGCTAGTGCCTGTCAATGATGAAAACATTAAAGCGGCTTCTAGAGGGCACATCCCCTACGACCCGGGAACAATACAAAAACAGATGTGCCTGCTTTAAGGCTCCTTCAGATATTCTGCGGTATATCCACGGCAGTTTTTTTCTTTGTTATGATGACTCAACCGAATACGATTCACATTTTTGTGTCTAGCCAATAACACAACATTAAATTTAGTTAATATCACGCAATACCTTTGTTGCGCGCACTTCCTTTTATTTACGCGTAATGAAAACCGCGGTAGCTATTTTTAGCAGCGGTTAACCGCACCGTATCTGAACAAGCCATTAAAGGTTGCGTCATGAACCTACGACTGAGATATCAATGGCCCACATGTTCTATGATCCACTTAGACTGCTAAATTGAAACGTTACATCCCGGAATCGCTTCTTCTAGGAGCAGCTGAGTCAACACGACTTTGACTAATTGACAACACGTTCTTGACAACTGATTGAGAGAAGTGGTGTTCTGATTAACGGTCGGTATATGTTGTCAGTTGCCAGAGTCAATGGTGTTTGACTAGGGTTCTACGATTAGATCCCATCTTGTTTAATGAGCATGAAGTTGCGTCTGACATTCTAGGAACCCCTTTCTTCTTTCCTCATCGTTTACAAAAGAGTCTTGGATTTAAAAGTAGTAGTAATGATGGTGGTGGTTGTCGTAGTAGTAGAGGGTTTATAACACTTTCCGAAAGGCAGAAACCAAAGAGTCATTCTCCTCAAATAGGAATGCGTCAGCTTCCTACAAGAAAGCCGTAGAGCTATGTATTGTGAATGACAGTAAAGGCCTTCTTGCGGGCAGTCGCCGACTGGTTTGCAGCAACGCTGGTGATGTAATCTGAAAGGTCTAAAGGCGACGAACACGTCGCTGAAGTCTCGAGCACTAGGAGCTGAGTATACTGGTACACCGATACCACGGAGCGAGCGTGACGATGGGTCAGTGGTAGTGTTAAGCATCCGGCTTATGAATAATTCTAGACGAGGAATTGATTAAAAACAAGCAATATCGTGATTCCTCTTTATACTGACCCCCCCCCCCCCCCCCCACCCACACGGTGCCATCTACCTAATTCACACATATTTCTGGAGAGAAAAAAAATCCCCCTCCCCTCCTCATATTTCATAGTATACAGTAATGACACCAGGCAAACCTGATTTAGTGACCTTCCACCTACATGTGTACCTCTGTTTAGAGGCCACCTGTCTAGAAGGCAATATGTGTTGAAGAACCTGTCTAGAAAGGCCAACTGTCTATAGCGGCCACTTGTTATGATTCCCCTTGATGGCCTTAACAGAAATGCTTGACTGTATTCACTGTCCCCTTTCCAAAGTAGAAATCAAAGTTTCATGCCTCCAGGTCAAAAACCATTATAGCTTTCAACGATCTATTCCTGTCTGTTAAGACAACTATTTAGCTTTCTCAGGGGAGTTTGGCTGCCCGATCAAATGCGCCGAAAATAGAAATATACAGGTTTAATGGCTCGTAATAAGTGCCAACAGAAAGTTTATTGTGTCGTTTGATTTTTGTTTAACATCTTTAATGGATTATATTTATTGTGTGATGAGGTTAACAGACTATGTTAAGTGTGTCGTTGACATTTTCTAAATGTATTAAATAGGCTATGCGAAATAATGTTATAAAACTTTAGACAGATAACAACACAGATAATGTACTGAATGATGTATGAACACTCAGCAATGAATACATCAATGCCAAACACTACGCGTCCATAATGACAGCTTTATCCTACAGAATGATATTGCAATATATAGCCAGCGACTAAAATCGGAAGGCAACTGCAAATAGAGAGTATTGCCAGGAAGAATGTCGGACGAGCTTCTTGCCGCCATTCGAAGATTTGGGTATTCATCAACTGTTATCCCAAGCAAGTTTATATACATGTATAATGCAAGACACACACTTCATCCAGTCACATGTGTCCGTGTGAAGACACCCGACGAGGATTCTATTAATTCTCACTTCCAAAATCAGTCTGATGATGAATGTTCACCTGCTGTATTTATGCCATTCTATAAATCAAACACCTTCTTCACATGCAGGGTGCAACATGAATAAGTTCCTTCACAGTATAGGACGTGTGATGATACAACCAAGCTCAAGCCCCCCCCCCCCGGCTCTATTTTATTTCTGTTTCTCTCTCTCTCTGTTTCTCTCTCTCTGTCTCTCTCTCTCTCTCCCTTGCTTGAACCGCATTGCATTTTCAATTTCACTAAGACATCCATACTTTATTACGTAATTCACCTTAACATTATCTGAGGGCATGACCGAGACAAAACTTTTTGGAAAACTCGGTTTGAGAAGGTTGAGCAAAATGTTTTTAATTCCAGATTACGTTTTACTGCGTTCAAATAGTTTTCAAGAGTATAGGACCACTTTTTCTTTTCCGAAGACCACTACATGGACATTCACCCACACACAAAAAGCGAAATGTATTTTCACACAAAATATGTATTATTTTTTTAACAAGCGCTATATAGATCATTGTGTACATAATCGGCAAAGAACGAAGCAAAATAGATCATAAAGATGCATGTTATCCCATTATGAAGATTATCTTGTTCAGGGAATTAAATGTATTCATAGAGGACGATTTGGCCATGTTTTCGGTCTTTAAGAGCTTGAAATTATTCTTTTTAAGCCATCTGTTTAAAGATTGCCTCAAGGATGAGTCTAGACAGTATTCTTGTTATCATGGGCAGACACGTATAAGCAAGCAGGTGAATAGTGTACATTCAAAGTAGATACATGTAGCTCAATCAGCAAATTGTTCCCTGGCGAAATAGGTATACAGAAATTTTGAAATTGAAGTTTTTATTCTCTTCAAGTTTGTAGTGTTTTATATTCTAATGTCATCTTGCCTAATATACCGTATCTAAAATAAAATTATTTAAAAATACGTCAGTCACTTTCATTTATTTCGGTTAAAATGACATTTCAAGTCAATATCATGAATAAGTTAGAATACTTCCTGGAAAATATAGCGAGGACTATTATCATGTTGAAAAGATAACATTGACGTTCGGTCAATAGCGGCCGCTACCCTCATTTTTAGAAACCCTGGAGCGCTTCTTCTATTTGCCCATTTGCTTTGTATTATGATGGCTTCAAGGGTGGGGATAGCCATCCCTCTTGTTATCGTAGAGAGACCCTTGATGGGCAGGCAGTTGAGTTGGGTATTCCACAGAGATGCATAAACCAGTAAATAGGTCCCCGGCAAAATTTGGTGACGTTGCAAGGGGCCATTAGGTGACATGTCAGATGTATTACGCGTTCGTAATTCACTCTTTAAAATAATGATAACACTTTAATGACAATCACAGCCATATTAATAATAAATGATATAGTGATAATAATAATTACAAATATAATGATGATAATAATTTGGTCCACCCAGGAAAGCATATTAGTATCAAAGCTGTTCTTATTGAGGGCCCTGCAATTATTGTTAATCCCAGCAATCGCCAGGTACCCATTTACACCTGGGTGGAAAGTGGCAAAGGTAGATTATTGTCTTGTCAAACGACATTGGTGTCGGGCTGGGATTCAAACCTTCAACCCTAGGATTGACGGTTAAGTGAATTAACCACTTTATTACTACACTTCCACACTGACCAGCGAATGTATTTACTTGTGTAATTACTTCTTTAACAGATAAGGCATCCACATAACGGATAGGACATCCGGAATCAATTTTTTTTTCTGGAAAAAATTGCTTTTGTCGTTATTTAATTTCTTGCCGTTAAACCACATTGCTGGCGTGATCCCAAGTTATGATTTATTGAAAAGTGATTATTTCGATATAATGTAGCAATTTTTCCCAAATTTAATTGAAAAAATAAATGGCTTTCTTTAGATCTCTCTTCTAAAAGCCTCAGCACCGATGGAAAATTCTCGTTTACAAAGCATTTTCACTGTTAAAGATTTGTACCGTAGACTGTAAACAGTGCACTTTGAAGGAAATGCACTTACTGATTGAAAACCACAAACACACGCATTAACACTAAAGGAGGCGGCTGATGGAAGCGGTGGTGTAGTGACACGGGGTCACGGGGGCATGCCCATCCCTAGCGAATTCTTAAAAGAAGGGGAGCGAGAAAGAGAGGGAGAAAAGGGGAAGGGATGGGGGAAGGGGAAAAAGGACGAGAAACATAGACGACAGAGACCACCTCCCGCATCCGGTGCCCCTGATCAATGGCCTTGTAAAGTTGCACTTATTTTCCTAGTAATAAAGACATTCCCACCGTCTCCATTGTTTCAGTTCCTTCTCCCCCCCCCCCCCCCTCTCGCCCTCTCCCCCGCCCCACTCCCATGAGTGGAATCGTGTGCTGTGCCACTAATTGATGTAAGCATTTGGAAGTTGCGGTGTTAGTGGCAGCTGTGTTCCCCTTCTTTAAAATCAAAGAACCCAATTATTTCTCGCTTGGCGACTTTTCAAAATGTATTGGTTTATAAATAGTTCTGAATGTAATGGCATTTTTCCCTCGATATTTCACATAAACTGTTGAGGCTCTCTCAAAATGTTGCTTTGAAGATGTCCGTCATTTCATTTGCAATTACTATTTTCATAAAACCGACGCGTGTGAGCGAGGTGTGTGTGTGTGTGTGTGTGATAATAATCATGATAAGGCTTTCGGGTGTATTTTTTTTAATCGAATTTCGGTGAAGAGAATCAAATCCTGGATTAGATAAGGGACTATAAACTTGAATGGAAGCGACTTTGTTTAAATATTTCCGCTCTAAAAAAACGCACCTCATTTTCTCCTTATGATGTCATTGAGTATCAATGACGCTTTCATGACCAAGCAATGTTGTTGATCGGGGGAAATTAAGAGGTTTTTTGTCATGGGGAACAGTGGAAATCAAACCAAACCTAGTTTTAACTTATTTGTAAACTTGCGCTGTAAGAATACTTCTTCAGTGGATATGAACATACTTTACAGTTTATTTATTTCGAATTTCATGATTTATTTCATTAATCCTTTTCTGCATGATATTGTAATATTTCGATTCCCGATATTTCATTATTACAGCGATATGAAGCAATTATAACAATAATAAATGACAACAAAAATAATATTCATTATACTACTTACACTAATGAAGGATTAAATTATCATTACCACTATTATCATTATCCTAATTATTATTATTATTATTATAATCATCATTATTATCATTATTAAGCATTACTACAAGTATTATCATTAGTAGTGGGTGTAGTAGTAGTAGTCATCATCATCATCATCATTACTCATGAATGTGAGGCAAATGGGTACCTGGCAGTAAGTAATGCTAGAGCACCATATTGGCAGCCAGGCTAAAGCCATGCAGGATAGAGCGCCAAGTCTGACAGACATGAGCGCTGTATATAAGAGCCCACTATTGTTATTATTATTATCATCATTGTTGTTGGTGGTGGTGGGTTTTTTTAATGCCTCCTATTCTGTGCATATCACATTATTAGAAAAACTGACTAGCACTCCTCTTTTCTATATTCGTATCGTCATTAGAGCCCCTGGTAAGATGGAGGTTGTCTTCCGCATAAGATGATATCCTCTTCCTCTAATCGATGATTTAATGGTTTTCTGACAGCTCGTCTAATCGTACTGGACGATCATAAATCATTCTACTGTATGCTAACTTCCTGAGTTTAGTCAGGTTCTAAATGATATTGACTTTTCGAAAAATTTAAAATACCGATCACTGCCTATTTTTCTTTTAATCGACCACAAGACATAAGGAGAAATTACACAAAGCAAAGAAAAGTCAAAACAAATGATCAGGCAGTTAGGGGCGTACACTTATAACAACTTTGTTTTCTAATTTCCTAACATGTCAGATAGTTTATTAAACTTTTCGATTTTCATAGGCAAAACTAGGTATTGTGTAGAAAAACATGAAAGAGGTTTGGGTCTATACTGCATATTTTTTTTAGAAAACAGCTATTCACGTAATGAAATACGGATCACTATAGTGTATCAAGTGCATGCTTTAAAAAAAACTTAATTCTAATCGATTTGTAGTATAGTGTTTTACATCTCGTGATATATACTTATTCAATATTAGGTTTTTGCTGTGACTTAACTAGTCTTGCTTCCTCCATAACAGTCTAATTTATATTCATTTTTTTAAATCATTGATTAATTCAGTGTTTAGTCTTGGAAGTCGGTATTGATTTTTTTTTTATATACTGGCTTCCAATAATAAACACTGTATTAATCAATGATATTGATGCGTCATCCATTTCTCACTACACATTAACATTATATGATTGCTCGTGACTCTGCCGCTTCTAGGCATCTCACTATCCGTCATCCCATTTCTTCACATCATCATACCCCAGTCGGTCTCACCAACGAGACCGACAACATACCGACAACAGACTAAATGAAATAAAGGTATTACCATCAAATAGTAAACACCAGTCGGTGTGGAGTCGGTTTGGCATTGTGACTGAGGCATTATACCACTCATACCGAACGAAATATTATATATCATACCGCGAATTGTTATGAATCGGTCATTTGGAGTCGGACTGGCGGTGTAAAATACGCCAATCACAACAACAAAATAACCGACAACAGACCAATTACATCTAACCGCACGAAAAGGCATTATCCGAATGGTTACAAATTTGTATGTTCGTTGTCGGTTTGGATTCGGTTTTGGCGCTGTTACTGAAGTATCAGACGAACCCATGACCAACAACAGACCGGAAAACCCAAATTACTTGCCCTGAATAGTTATAGTCCGGTAGTGTGGAGCCGGTTCGGAGGTGTTACAAAGGTTTTGTTATACCCATGCCCAAACCGGAGAGACCGACACCGGACAGACAACAGACCTAAGGATAAATTACATTACTCCCAATGGCCAAAAAACCAGTTAGTTTGGAGTCAGTTTAGAAATATCGTTTCAAATATCCTTCAATATTAACGTTTGATCTTGACTAATAAAGTACAGGGTTATCCATTAGAATCATTCCTTTTATACTTTAACTCAATCTTATATTGGAAAATGAATTGGTAATCATGTTTAAATCTATGTTGGTCTTCTGGTTATTGGTTATTTCTTTATTTATGTGTTTCATTTGTATATAGTGTACATAATCTTGATATATCATTTTCTACTATTTTTTGTAAATTTGAATAGCTTAATCATGTTATGTTTGCTACAATTGGTTTATGGTCAGGGGTCTACATTTACTAGCTATAAGCTTCTCAGCAAATGGGGAAAATTTCCTATCATTTTGATGATCCCAAAACCTCACTTTATGATGGGGGTTGTGTATCCTGATTCTTAAAAATAAAAGCCTGCTCTTTTGCTTTTCGATTTAACGAAAAATATGCATCAAATAGCAATAACCATCGTGGACATGGGCTCTTGATAATATTAACCAACATAAGTCTTAATAGGTTCATGAAATATCGCTTGTAAAATGCTTTAAATCATTGTTTGAAATCAACTGTCCGAAAATACTATGTTTGGGTATATATGTTTATCAACCTTTTTCCATTGCTTCTAGACAATATCTTTCACCGTGCACTTGCATGATCGGAAATCGGCTTTATCTTTAATGTGCCTTTGGCCTCAGTAGACGTATCATTCATCAGATATGATTCGCCCACGTCTGGGAGTAGGATCCTTAAGATTGTGGCGTTTCAGTTGGTCGACGGCGGACATCAGTGGCGCATTACAGACAGAGAGGCACATTAATCAAACATGCAGATCGAAATTGAAAAGAAGGACCTTAAATGATTGCCCAGAAACTCAGGTTTGGAGAGGAATGGAGAGCGAAGGGAGGGAGGAGATAGCGACAGAAGGAGAGAAGCAGAGACAGAAGAGAGGCTCTTAAAGACTGAGTCAGCACATTAAGAAGAACTTAGAAATAGAAAAAGGGTGACAGAGATAAAATCATGCTGTGAAAACAGAGAGAGAGACAAAGACATACAGAGAGAGGCAGTATGAGGGAGAGTATGAGAGAGACAGAGAAAGACAAAGACAGACAGAGAAAGACAGAGAAAGACAGAGAAAGACAGAAAGAGGGGGTAAGATCAAGCCTGGGTAGGTGTATGTGGTGAGGGCGGGTCGTTGTGGTTGACACGAGGGCGAAGAGGGGGCAGAAAAAGAAAAAAACGAAGCAAATCATCACCATGATAACGATGACGATTATGACAAGGAAAAGAACAAACAGGAGATAACAATGTGTCTCAAAAGATGCCGATAACTTCACATAATGCCTGATTCGACATGAACTGTATTTGGCATTAGCCTATGGAGAGGAAATCAAATGACAGAAACATTGCTATGTCATTTTATCAGTGATTTAATATAATTAAGATTACGATTACATTAAATTTCATGAGCTTTATATTGAGTGATTTAATGCATAATTCGCTGTAAGAGATGAAAAATAATGAAGAGACTAGAGAGAAAACAGTGAGAGAACGTTTGTCCCTGCGTTTTCATAATATATTAATCACATAATGTTCTATTTAAAAATTCTGGCTATTAAAAAAACAAAATTGTACTAAACTGTGAGCATTATATTCCTACTTCAGTCACGCGGCCAAATCGCCCTATCCTTGGCATAATGCACTTTATTCTGTTCATTTTATTTTGTTTTGTGTTCAGGTGTTGTTCCGTCTTGTGTCAGTGTGGTGTCAGTTTGGTGTCGGTCTAGTGTCAGTCTAGTGTCACTGTGGTGTCGATCTGATGTCGGTCTGGTGTCGGTCTGGTGTCAGTCTAGTGTCAGTCTGGTGTCGGTCTGATGTCGGTTTAGTGTCAGTCTTTCAGTGTGACTGGAGATGATACCCCTGTCACACCGCCAAACCGATTTTAAACAGACCGATTCTTAGCCATTCGGGGTAATGTAATATTTCGTTCGGTTTCCTGTTGATCTGCATGGTGTCGGTCTCTCCGGTATGACCGACTCATATGAGAAAGAATGTACTCACTTCTGCGTGGTACACTGTATACCATAGACAGATAGGGAGGCATACAGGGGTAATATACAGAGATGGGTTTTAAATAAGAAGTCGATTTCTGAAGGTCAATAGTCCGATTACTTTCAGACATAAGCTCCGGGGGTCCGCGGATAGAGGTGATTAAGGGTTGGAAATACACGTGACTTGGTGACGATGTAGAAATGCACGGAATTACTTACTATCTACTGTAGATAAGTGCACTAGCATATTTTAGGGGCAAAAGAGGGGCAGTTGGCACCCCCCCCCCCCCCTTTCCCCACAAAGTTCTTGCTCCCCAAAAAGCACATAACAGTCTTCGCAGTGATAACTATGAGAAATGATTACAGGAACGACATTTTCATCAAAATATCGCTCAAGCCCAACGAAATTGATTAACATTTGCTCATGTAAAAAATGTTCTCGGTCACATTGGGATTTTGTATCGGAGATGTCTAATCTTATAAATATACTGGAAAATGAACAAACGACAAAAGAGTGTGGAACACAATTATATTGAATGATCAAAACTCCTCTCTCTCTCTCTCTGACTCTATCTTGTAGTACATTTAATTTTGTAGGTGAAACATAAATATAGTTTTAGCGAAGTAACATTTATAGGCGTTATGTAGGGAATTTTAGGCAATACAAGTTTTCTTAATTTTACCAAGCACTATTAGCTCAGTTTTTTCACCCTCTCCAACTACCGAAAATAATTCCCCTTGGATTGGAGTAATTAGCAAAAACATTCGAGAACCGAACTCTAAGACTTGAGTCAATAATTATTCAACAGGCGTATTCACGGTTTCCGTCTGGCTTGAGAGTCTGTAAACTGTTACATTTTCTCTGCCTCCCCTGAGCTACGGATATATTGAAGGCCCCGATCAGATAACGTATAGTCGGACAAGGCTTTTTGATTGGATATTGATTTAGATTGGATAATGTGTTGTCCAGTTTCCCATCGATCTTTTCGTGTCTTTTTAGAAAGTGGTCATGAGGAAACTCTGTGAAGGAGGACCAGATAGTTGACCTTTATTGAAAGAACTTCTTCGTGTAATTTCTCGGGGGTACGTGAAATCTTCAATTGCTTTCTGTGTTTAAAGGAAAATCCAACCTTAACAGACCACTAAGAAAGGGCAAAAAGCACAGAAGACTGGTGACAGTTCGAATGACAAAGAAAAAGAAATGTATGATTTTGTATAATTTGTCATCACTGTACATGTACGTATGAGCACTTCAAAATTGCTGAATTAATGATGTCACTGTGTCGTAGTGCCGGCCAACTTTCCCACTGTTTCAACACACACAATGACAACAACAACAACAAAGTATGATTCATAGAGTCTTTTAGTGGACCTATAATGTTGTATGTCCTCAGTATGTTTTGAGAAGTGCCCCAAGGGAAAAGGCACCAGAGAGAAAAACAGGAAAACAAAATATTTTGTCCACGACAAACAGGACACTTGTCCATGACTACCTCACACTCCAATTACCAAATTGCTAATTTGATATTTGCATAGTTGTAATGATATTCCAAACACTCATATATTTCCTATTATTGCTTCGATTAATTTAAAACTTTCGCTAGCATGTTTCTCTGATACATTCCCGTTCTTAATGTGTATTTCTAAACTATTAGCCTCACTATTCTCATATTTTGTAGGAGTGTGTAAAAAGACATAATAATGGTCTTTGTCTATGGTATGTTGGATTATTTCTCTGCTTTCATTATGAAGTAATTACACAGGTTGAATTGCCCTTTAACTGGAGGTGCGCGTGGGGGTCAAAAGCAGACGAGGAGCACGAATTTGTGTCACGTAATTCTGGCGCCACGTGGGACATCGCTTGGTGTCGTGCAAACGGCTTCAGCCCACTCTAGGATCACTCCTCGTCTCCCTATCTTGCATAAACTCTGCTGACCTCGGCTCGCGTTACTCGTGTCGTAAACAACCAACAAACAACCCGAGTGACTCTTCTTTCTTGTTCTTTTTTTCTTACAGCAAATACATGATGGAGGTTCCCCGTTCATTTGCATCATGTATTGCAGCAAAGCCCATACAAGTCGTTGCTCGGATTCGGAGTTGGGGATAGTTACCTGAAATTTGATGACTACATGCCTTTGGCCTGAAGGGCAATGGTTTATCCTCCCATGATTTAATCAAGAAACGTCAGATTAAGACAGTTAAAGACGCTCCGAAGAGAATTACACTTGATTGGGAACAGCCCTTCTACTTTCGGAGATATATAGCCATTAATAAGATTAAAGGAGGTCTTTAAACCTATGACCATGTTTCCGATTTGTTTGAGTGCGTTCAATTTTGTGCCAAAGACACCCGTTGTCTTTCTCCACACCCCTCGTTAAAATTGCTTCCCATATCCCATTGGCTATATATTGATAATAATTATAATAATAACAATAGTTATGCTATATCATATTATATACAATTTTATTACAACTATATTATTACTATTGATTTCCTTATTATATATCATTATTATTATTATTATTATTATTATTATTATTATTATTTCGGACATTTATAATCAATCTATTTCATTATAATAAAAGTACATGACTGCATAATAATCGTTGCAAGTTGCTCACAATCTAAATATAAAACTGTTTGCTCTCTTTTGCTTGAGATAAAAAGAGTTTACTTAGACAGATGGCAATATTCTGCCCTCATGTTGTAAACATGCGGCAATCCTTCATCACATTCAAAAAATAATTGTTCATGCTCATCCGTAGCGTCATCTTGGTTAAAACGCAACATTAGTTTCACAATATCGTGTCCATTTAAATGCTTAGACCAAATCCATTAACCTAAGTACAAATTATGTTGACGTTATCAGAATTAAAACTGAACATTCCAAAGTCAGCAGAGATTAACTACCATATAAAACATAGCTTGACATAACATGTTCCCTTTAATAATGTTAATGTAGAAAGCATACCCTTTGGTAACACATGCCCGCGAGTAAAATATGTTTGTCTCTTCAATAATGTTCAGTATGGGGAAACATTATTATCGAATTTCTACAGAGAAATTTCCCCGCCATGCCATGGGCGCCTTTTAAGGTTCTAGGGTTTCTCCCCTACTCAAATTATCGACTAGCTTCAGGCCAAATCTCGACTTACCTACCGAGACAGAGCGTGTTTTTAGTGCAGGGTGATGGATCCGCGAAAGATAATTACCTGAAGTTATCGACAAACTTTTACCCCAAATGTAATTAGGGTGCCTTTTGAACTTAATCTTGTTTGCTAAAAAATGACACTCAAGGAAATGGTGCCTAGTTTCATCCGATCGCAAGCAATGCTTTATTAAAAATCTAGTTGTTTCCATACGTGGGTGACTGAAGTGGCGTCGAGTAGGGAAACTCAATGACTGTGGCTGTAGGCATGCGAGTCATAAAATGAACGTTCTTTACATTGAATATTACAAGTAAAAAAAACAGCTTGTGATTTGAAATGAGAGAAGTCCTGTGTACAGGAAGGTAAAAGTGATGAGAACTGAAGATCAAGTGGCCTAATTGTAATGTCCTAGTTATGCGTGTAGGCTTACTTCAGGAACACTACCCTCTCAACCACCCCCCCCCCCTCCCCCCCCCCCCCCCCAATCCAAATGCAGGCACGCCCATTCATAAGTGCCTTCAATATTTCTATGTCGATGATATCGCGAGTTTTGCAAATGAATACAGATATCATTCTAATGTAGGACGAGAGAGGGCATACGGTATTTTTGGAACAAACTAATTCCTACGTGTTGCTGTCATGCAATCATTAGTCTGGATTGCATTTAAATACCTCATTAACTCTGCCACCTAATCCATCTGAAATCGTCTCGACTCGTTTCCATTAAAATGTTATCCTATTTCCATTCCATTTCTGAACGCACGCTAGTTGATCAATAATTTAGGTGATTTTGTTTTGTTCAAACTTTCACCAATCTGCTTCTCTGATTGTTCTGCTTTCTTTTAGAGTGGTTGTCTAATAAGGCAGGATTTAAGATGACGTCATGTTGACTTTGAGCAGACGATACTCGTTATTCATAGAACCATTTTCTTGTCATTCAACCCAATTTCGATGCTGAAGTGAAATTTCAGTACGACTCTATTTACAATAAATTATGCACCGTAATACAACGTATGCAGGGTCCTCCAAAATTGCTAATGACTGCGTAGAGACCATGGAATCCCAAGAATTATTATCTCTCGCAACAATAATATTGTGTAAAATAACTCCATGCATCGCTACTCTTCTCATGCGGGCGTTGAGCTATTCTGAATCCATTATGCCGGTTATTCATAGAAATATTATGTACACATCACTCAACCCCATTCGAAGCTGAAAGAAAAAGCCTGAATAGGCTCTTGTAAAAGAAATTAGCAACATGCATGGGTTATTTGAATAACCCCCTTTGTACAGAGCACACAAGACATCCCGGTAGTCAGTAGTGGAACGCATCACTATCCAAAATGAATGTTGTTGTTTTAATTCATATAAAGACACATTAAAGGTTTTTAGAATGTACCACATTCTTCGTGGGACAGGCCGCATCCTCAGTTCAGGTAATTATAAAGCTCGTATATGAGGCTTGTCCAACATTGAAATGAATGTATATCACATTTGAATATAGTAACCTATCGCAGGAATTGTAAATAAAGCTTTAACAGTCTCTCTTAAGGCCCGGTCACACAGAGGGGACGCATGCGGGACGCACGGCCGGCGCATGGAAAATTTCTAATTTTGGCTAGTGCGTTGTCGTTCGCTAGGCGTGCGTCATCACTCGTTATTCGTTCGTCGAGCGCGCTGGACCAACGCTGGACCAGCGCTATGCATTCGTCGTCATTCGCTGTGTGCGTCGGGATTTTTTGAGCATTCTCAAAAGTGTGCGCGGAGCTCGACGCATGAATGTACACGCCAAAGGCACGCCAGACGTGCGTTGAGCGCGCTAGACCAGCGCCAGACATACGCGGGGCACACGCCCTGTATACGCACAGCGCGCTAGCTACACGCTGTGCATTTTGTGTCAGCTCGCTAGCTTTTCCAAAATCATGACAAAAGTTAGGCACACGGCCTTTTCAGATTGCCAATGCGCTGGCCGTGCGTCGTAGAACGCGGTGCATGCGTGGACCATTCGTCCAGCGCGCTAGCAACACGCTGTGCATTCGTGGAAGTTGTTATCATGTGCGCTCTGGGTACGGTCTGTATGCGTACTGTATGCGCCCTGTATGCGCTCAGCGCGCTAGCAACACGCTATGCATTTGGTGTCAAAAGTTGGGCGCACGACAACGCACTGGCCAAAATTGCAAATTTCCCATGCGCTGGCCGTGCGTTCCCCATGCGTCCTCCCTGTGTGACCGGGCCTTAAGGAAAGATGAGCCACTGAATGTGAAAACATCACGTGGAAGTGTGTGGACTGAACTGAAATAATGATTGTCCTGTTGCGTGTAGTATAGGACCGACAATTAAACATCTCCAGGTATAGCAAACAATAGTGCTAACGATCATCTTTGGTGTTTGGAGTACGGAAGGGAGAGGGGGATGGGCTCTGCATGACGACATGTCTCAAACGGATTCACAGACAAAGTCCTGATGCAGTGATTAATACGAGCAGTAGATGAGACCATCGTTTGGAGGAAATGCGACTTCAACTAGAAATCATGAGAAATAATATAATTTCACTCCATTTTAAATCACTCTCGGTGTTCTATCTTAAGAGTAAAATTGATTCGGATCGATCGCAACTGTGTACTTAAGAGAGGGAGATTGCCAGTAAATTTACGTTTGATTGGAGGACCAGAATCGCTCGCAACGCTTTATAAGACGGGCCCTGGCATAATTATGACAGAAAAACATGTTAAGTTAGAAAAAAAGAGTCAATATGCAGGGAGAAATTGTTTAGTCCGAATTAAAACAAAATCAACAAATATAGCAATACATGATCTGCAAAGTGGTAAAACAAATACTAAGGATCACACAATTATTGTAGCATCAATAATTCAGATACAGGTATACATAGACCAGAGGAAACGAAGAACAAATGAGACGATCAAGGGGGCAAAAACTTATCTAGTTTTAGAACAACATGATCCCAATCCCTTAATGGTGGCCTAAAATATCATTGTGAGAGAGAGATAATCACCCCACCCCTCCCTCACCCCTCCCACTCTCTCTACCACCTGAATGAGTGAAAAGTCCTCGAGGATTATTTCTCCTCTTCCTACAAACCTGCAATTTTAGATTGGGTAAGAAAAGGAAAATTTAGTATAAAGTTACATGACCGGGAAACCGACGAAAAGGTAGGGGAAGATGATACATTGGGAGAAGAATGAATTCGGGCGAGGTGGAGGAGGTAAACAGGCACTGATAGAGGGATGACATGTCAGTACATGGTTCCAACTAATTAAGACAAACGCCTGACACGTTAGAGAAAATGAGACTGTAACGAGAGAGTGAAGTATGGTGCGTTCGATTCCATAGATTCAATTTACCTCGCCTCTTCTTTATAGTGTAATGCATCGGCAGGATTACAGGAAGAGCAAATTTAAAGAGAGGCGACTCCTCCAATGATTTACGGCAGAGACGATGTCACATACTTAACACGGCCGCAGAGACCTTCGAAAAATCAACATAAAGCAATTTCAATACTCTCGGGCGTCGCATTTTCTTATTTTTTTATTAATATTTATAGGGTGTTTAATACCAGAGGCATAATATATAATCAAAATCATGCTATTCACATCATACTGCCTTGACATCACATTCAGAGAAATCAAAATACAATTCAAAAGTATGATGCTTAATTAACATCAATAGCTAAACAAAACTACTCTTTCAAAAATGTCCTTATTCGTTTAAAACAATAATAGTAATAAAAATGATAAAATATTTGTTTCCATGTTCATTTTTTCTTCTTTTAAAAACGCTTTATGAGTTGAAGTAAACAAAAAATGAATAAATGCTTGTACATGAAATATTATAGTCTGTCAAATTAAAAATTAAAAATTAAAAATACATTACTACCTCTAAAAAGAGAAAAACTCCCCCCTTTTGAAATGAACGGATATATCGCGATGGCATATTGCGTAATCCGAACAAAACAGGGTACTAAAACACCCTAGAGTTGATTTCTCGAGATGTCTCCGACCGGGTTACTTGCTCTTGACATGCTTGAGGAGTGTGTCAATTAACATATATATATTTGACGTCTTGCAACTTAACAATATACTTTTAAAAAAATGATGTATCGAGATAATTATTGTGATACATGATTACTGACAAATTTGAATTACCCTGAATTTAAGGATCACTTTTTAAAAGTTTACGGTACGTGAATGGGCATTAGACTCTTTATGATCCTTACGGCTTTGAATCATAAATCAACAATGCGAATTGCGTTTAAATCCCGATAAAACTATAGATACTAATAGACCATACAGCCATTATTTGTTATCATGCATGAAACCTATTTCTAAATAATTACAAACAAAAAATAAGATAAATCGTGCTCACTATCGTGCAGCCAAACAATTAATTCGAGCTCTCGTGATCTTGAGGAGCTCCCTTTATTTTAAGAATTTAAATCTTACTTTACCAATTTAAATGACGACCTTAACAAAGTTTTGAATGGTTTTAATTAAACCATATCCTTATATACTGCACCGCTGGGAGTACAGCGAATAGTCAATATAATTGCTCTCCGATTTATTAATGCCGCGTTATAACTCAATTAATTCGAATTATGTATTTTGGTAAAAGCTATAATACACGTATCTACAATAATTTAGAATTGCAAAAATTATGCAGCAGATTTATAAAATATGCCGATCACGCTCCTTTTTCTCTCTTCTCATATTGTCTGCTCTTAGCTGTATACATTACATAAATCATTCATGAGATTAGGGGATGATTTTGGGTCTTTAAACAACCACATCCAAATGATCTCTGAACATCTTACTTAACATTCGATTTCGTAAACACCGACTTGATTTAATGTGACGTACGAATGGGATCAAGTCATGTCACTGTATATTTTTACTCGAAAAAAAAATCAGCGAGAGGCAGCGAGGCATTTACGAGTCTCTTTACTCGCTAAGCCTTCCTCCCTTTCGCTCTCATCCGCGTAAATGTATATGCTCTATCAACTCCGGAGTGGATATTGAAAAATGCGGCCTCGCTGTTATGAAAACTGACAAGAGCGCGCGAGGTGCCGTGTGGGGGTAAGTCTCACGAGGGTTTCCCGGGAGGGCTAATGAGGAACAGGGGGTGCAGCAGCTGGAAAAGGAGCGGTTCAGATCAGAGTTAGATGTAGACGTATTATCTGTAGTATGAACAAACACCTGTTAGCTATTTTCCCACTGTCGGTCTTCTTTATTTACGTTTGTCTGCGTTTCGATTTTTGCCTGATATATACTTTTGTCTGTTTTGTCAGATATTGCGATAGTGTTCTCCATATTAAGCACAATAAAGGTTATATCTTAGAGAGGGGCAGCTCTTAAAGGAGCACATCACAGTCAAGTATAATTGAGCATGTACAGTTATGCCGTTTTACATGAGGCGTCGTTTGCGTGACGTAGGACGGTGTCACTGACTGGCGCTTGGTTTCGATGCGCCATGCGACAGTGAAATCGTCAGGATCGTTAACAAAACAAGACGGAGATTGCAAAATGAACATATTGAACATTGCGTTCCGTCACTAGCTTGTGGGACAACTGCTTTCACAGGCTTTAATGGTGAAGGTAATCCAGTCCTAACGCAATCTAAATAACGCCTCGTGTGTACCAGATAACTACTCTCGTGCACGTTACGTCATTTTGATTACCTGCGCTGATCAAACCTGTGAGGAAAATTGGCTGAGTACAACAAAATTCACGATCACAATGACAATGACAATTTATTCTCATGTCACCCACATTGGGGTATGAGGTTCGGTAGTACAACGTAATGTTTGCATTCTGTGTTTACTTTCTGTACGATATCACTGTCTTATATGAAGCGTCAAAGACCGCACAACTTCTTGACGCAGTCCTACGTCAGTGAATAGGGACCTTTAGATTTGCACGTGGACATAGTGGACTGCCACGTGCAACGTCCTTTTAAGGCACTGTGGTGTCCTTTTAAGGCACTGCCATTGCTTTAAAAGGATGTCACACGTAGCAGTCCACTATGTCGACGTGCAAATCTAAAAGACCCTATTGACGCCTCATGTGCAACGGCCATTAGACAACCTCTTTTAACAAGGTTAAAGGACTACAATTTATTACAGTCGAGTCCACGCCTGCTTATTGAGCAATAGTGTTGAAAGAGTTGCCTGCCGTGACGTGCTATCCCTTGGTGCGTCATCATAATAACCGATTGCTTTTAATCAGAGAAGTTACTCTTTTTCGGAGAATATGGGACGATGTGCTATTTGTTGCTTTTGATGAGCAATCAGTATAGGGTGGAAGGCATCCTTGGCTTATTTGCTGGATTATTCATAACCAATTATTTTTCTAAAAACTGCCTGTCTGTATCTTAAAGGAAGCTACATTCTCAATACATTGCTCATTACTATTAATCATAAAGATTATTCACAACCAAGTATTTTTCTAAAAACTGCCTGTCTGTATCTTGAAGAAAGCTACATTCTCTTACATTGCTCATTACTATTAATCATAAAGATTATTCACAACCAAGTATTTTTCTAAAAACTGCCTGTCTGTATCTTGAAGAAAGCTACATTCTCTTACATTGCTCATTACTATTAATCATAAAGATTATTCACAACCAAGTATTTTTCTAAAAACTGCCTGTCTGTATCTTGAAGAAAGCTACATTCTCTTACATTGCTCATTACTATTAATCATAAAGATTATTCACAACCAAGTATTTTTCTAAAAACTGCCTGTCTGTATCTTGAAGAAAGCTACATTCTCTTACATTGCTCATTACTATTAATCATAAAGATTATTCACAACCAAGTATTTTTCTAAAAACTGCCTGTCTGTATCTTAAAGAAAGCTACATTCTCTTACATTGCTCATTACTATTAATCATAAAGATTATTCACAACCAAGTATTTTTCTAAAAACTGCCTGTCTGTATCTTAAAGGAAGCTACATTCTCTTACATTGCTCATTACTATTAATCATAAACAGGGACAAAGTATCATAAGGCTTGATTTTGCAATCGCAGTATACTGGGTGATGTCCCTTTGTATTCAGAGTGGTACATACCATCACATTTTCCATTCGTGATTGAGTGTTATCCGCATTGACCTAGCACTATACTAACAAAGAACTAGAAATGCAATCGTGTCACAACGATGTGCGTGCAATGACGCCGTGTTTCTACGTGTCGAACGAAAGAGCTTCTCTCGGACTATCCAGAGCAATTTGTACTAAGTCTTTAGCTTCTGTAATATTGGAGACAAGTAGGGCGAAAGAAAGGCCTCAATAGTGACCTTGATGGGATGGTAGTGACTATGCCTACGATGTTTGAAAGAAATTGGGATAGGGGAAAGAACCTAGAAAGGGCTCGCAAGCACTGCGTGCAAAAAACAAATGGGATTAGTTGCATGTTCGTCATTGCAATCAAGATCGTTCTAGGGGTCAAAAGCGTGAACCCGATTTGCCCCATAGACAATGCGTGTAATGCATGGGCGGAAAACGTACAGGATCTGTATTATGACCGGAGTTAAATTGTTTTTTCTCTCTCTATTTATGTCTCTTTATGGGCCGTATATGGTATCATTGGAAAGAAAATTTCATGGTTGTTATTGTAAACTACTCTCTTTATTTCTATGATAATCCAATCGAAACATGTGATGTAAAATAGATTTAAAGGACAAAATGGCGTCTTAAATGGCCCCCTTGACTAATTCCAAAAATCCGGTCACGAGGTGCCCTGCGTATTGCATCTCGGAATGTCATTGCAAATTTTCAAGGAAAAAAAAGGATGTTTAGGGGGCGAAAAGTAGTCTGAAAAAAATGACGTCATGGCCGATAAGTGTTATAATCGGGCGGAATTCGTATAGTGACCCTTGTTCAAATGCGATTTACTCACAATTTTCTGTGTAAACATATACCATACTTGGTATCATTCGAAAGGGCACTTCATTGCGGTCAGTTTGACACTATTGTCATCTGCACGCAATGTACTGCACGCATTAAAGGCGCTATTACGTAATGCATAGCAAATTCATCATTTTTGGCGATAACTTTGCGCTGACGTTATTAAAATTTACCAAACTTGGCAGACAGTTGACACGTATATGGATACATGTGTCTGCTAAGTTTCATCGAGTTAGGTTTAAAGATCGCCATTTTAGAGCAAGTTGAAGTTATTTCGGAATTTTCGTGAAAATGGCGAATTTGGAGGGCAATTTTCTCAAATTTGGTCAGTGATAGGGTATATAATTTTGTATATGGCTGGAACGGGCATATCCTCAAGTATCTAAATCCAAAAAAGGGTACGGGTTTGCCAAGCCATTATGGAGATACGGCCACAGAGAGAAAGCCAATTCCCAGAACTTTAGAGGGCGCTATTTATGTTGTGCAAAGCCATTGGAGCGTGAAATTTGGCATGGCTATGTGCAATTATGAGATGAAGATACTGTGAGATTTAAATACAAAACGGAATTTATATGAGAAAGTTATGGCAGTTTTAGATTATTTAGGGGTCCATTTTTCAAGAACTTGAGAGATTTTTGACGGAGTCGGTTTTAGATTTGAATTTCGAGTATGAAGATGGCATTTTGAAGGTCAAGTCATGTGTCGCAGATGAAAGAACATCTCTCAGACTATCTAGAGGAATTTGTTAGAAGTTTGTAGGATGAAGGATAGTGGAGATAGGAAGGAAGATATAAAGGCCTTAAAATGGACCAGAAACGGACAAAATGGCGCCTGGACGGTCATGCATGAGTGATTTCCAAAATCGAAGAATGTAGTGACCTTGATGAGATGTTAGAGACTATGCCTATGAAATTTGAAAGGAAAAGGACATGAGGAAAGCACCTAACTAGGAGTCACAAACACTACGTGCAAAACGAATGCGATTTCCTGACGATAAGGAGGAAAAGGAGGAAAAGGAGAATATTAATGGGGCAGAATGTGAACGAAAACAAGGCAATGACGAAGGTCGTCATTGCAACTACTGGACATTTTATGTGATATTGACACATAGTTTGCAACATTTTTATATATGCCTGTATCCGTTCTTGCACCTGCAGATCATGTACCTGCCCGGTATAGCCGATGTGATGTCGATCTATATGACGTCACAATACATAATAAGAATTGCAGGGAACGTCTTTCTTAATCCCAAACATCCTAACCTTCCATTGAAGCAACATGCTGTGAATAGAATAAGGAATCGTCTACATTAAAATAATAACACATGATCTGTATTGAAATGATCAACATTAAGTTAACTATTATTTTCCCCACTCTATCTTCCCCCAAGACTCTAAAAACATCTTCCCTCTTTTCTCCCCCCCCCCCCCTCTCTCTCTCTCTCTCTCTCCCTGTTTCACCATCTTTCAGTAACTCTTTTCTTGCTTATCTTCTCCGTTATTCTCGCAGTCTTACTCCTTTCTTTTCTTTCTCTTGAATAATAGTTATAGTTGAAACTACACGTGATTGCACACAAAGTGTGTCTGGCTATTATGAGTACCGTTCCCATCAAGGACGTGATCATCTGTTTAAACCGAGAAGCCATCAATTCGGAGTTAGATATTCCAGCGCGCTGTGACAGATCAAAGAGATATCTCTTTGGACAGATATTGCAATGATTGAGTTTGTTTTAAGAAATCATTAAAAGCTTCGAATTCATTCTTCCTGTCCTCGGATGATATGAAATCAGATGAAAATGAGAATCATCTCAAGATGTAGACCCACGATTAAACAGCTCTCGTTGGGGCAGGGGTTCAATGATGTACGGTACGTTGAGATGAAGTGAGTAAGACGTAGATATTAGATAAGAAATCATGAGATATTATTACTACTAAATTTACACTTCACTAAAGTAGGCCTAAATTAAATTTTCTAAAATCTCGTAAAACATATAAGTTATCGCAGGTGTCGCGTAAAAGAATGTAACTTACACACACTTTTGCTCACAATAGACCGAAATAGCAGCCTAATTCGATCGGGGATTGTTCTGCTGAGACGACGTCTGGCTTCACCAAATCCCTCTCCGTCAAAACACAAAATTTGTTTTCAAATACTCCTCTAAACAGACGAGTTTGTTCTGTCTACGTCACATACTACCCTATTGCACTTTGTAAATCTCAGAGACTAAGGTGCGAGGCGCAGAGGGGCTCGTTTTCATAAGGTATACACAAACCCGTCTCAGCACGGAGTACTGTTTCACAGAGCGATGAGTGGCCCTACGATAAGTTTTCATCCCACGTGAGAAAAGATGTAAGGTTAGTAATTTGGCTTACATGTCTGGGTTAGACGTTTTCAAAGTACGTTAGCATGTCAGCAAATCATAGCATTTACTCTATCTGAAACAAAGTTGTAATGACTATTACATAATTATGCATGGAGATAGACAGTGATATAGATAAAAGAATGAACTGTGATCAATCCATGTTTCTTTTGGTTTTGTGCCTACATTAAATACATTCAGCGACTAGATGATATACCTATTTTGTATTTGCAAATCATCTTAGGCACACCGAGAGATTAGGAACAGTCGTGCTTAAGTGTTTC